>VYXF01001629.1:111927-142720 GCA_013397295.1 Polioptila caerulea
GATTTGGGCTCTGTTGTGGATGGGGAGAAAGGAGCGCACGGGAAGCTCGCGGTGTGAAAGGTGCTGTCAAACTGCGGTGCAACTTAGGCTTATTGTTATCCAGCGGTGTTGGCATGGCTCTAGTGCAGGGTCTGGGGCAACCACCGTGAGGGATCTCCACCTGGTGGCAAGGCTGAGTCCTGCCGGCGCTGGGTCCCTGCTCCCGGGGCTGGGCGCTCGCCAGTAGCGCTGCTCGTGGCCAGTTCCACGGCTGCCTCCCGGCGTAGAAGCTGTTAGCCCCTGTTGGCAGGGGTCCTGCACACTGAGCCAGTTGGATGATCCTTTTAAAATATTTTACTCTTAAGGGGAGGTAGTAATCATTTGGCTGACACCTTTCTTCCTTGAGGAGCTGAGCTCCAGCCTGCTCTCCCAGGTAGGAAGTGGGCAGTTGAGGTCTGCTTTGTCGTATGGCTCTTAAATCTTCTGACTGTTATCCTAAAGTAGGCCTAAGTGTCTGATCTTGCCTGTGTTTCCTGTAACAGTGTGCGGTAGTTCAGACACCAGGTATGTCCGGTAGAGAGCCCTGCCAGCGTGTTGTAGTATCCAGTCATTGTATAAAGAGAGAAAGGAAAAATGTCTGCCTAGTCACCTCTCATCTCCCCATCATGTAGTTTCCTCCCATGCCTGGTCTGCAACAGACATGGTTAAAAAGCTGTAGAATGAAGGACCAAGCTGGCTGGCACTAAAACTGCTACTGCACTGTGCTCAGAAATAATTTCAAGAGATATGCAGTGGAAGGTAATTAGTAGGCCAGCTAACCAACTTGAACTCCAATTGTTCCTTCAATTTGAGTCAGTGACCCCATCAGCTCACTTCTAATAGTAGTTGCAATTGCCAGGGTCTGGGAGAAGTCTAAACTAGTTCCTATATGAACTGTCAGAAGGTTTCTCAATCATGGTTGGAAGCTTTTTCTGGGACTTGGTGTCAGATGACAGTACACAAGTGTCACATGTTTGAAGCTGCCCAGACAAGTAATCTGGCAACTTGCTTAAGGGGCTGAGGCTAACAGTGATAGCAGAGATATGGGGAAAGGTTTTTTAACTTGAGTAGTCTATATAACTGTACTTCTCACCCTACACCCATTGCTGCTTATGAGCCAACTTCTAGTAAGTAGTTACCTGGGGAACAGTAAAATAATATACATTAGCAATCACAGGATCTGATGTTACTGGTTCTCAACATTTTTCAGCCTAAGCTGTATTCCAAGGAGGAGGAAATGCGTGAAGGTGCTTCTACTGTATGAAAAGCAAGCACATAAAGAGAATATTTGAATTAGTGGCTAATTGATGCTGATCCAAAAATTATTAGTTGTCTAGTGACTGAAGCTGCAGCTGAGGTGTGACTCCATTGCTTCAAATAGCAGTGGTTTAGACTGTTAGTATCTAACTCAGTGGTTACCTGGCATTTTAGAATGGTGCTTGGTGTAAGACAGAGGATCAGAGTTACTGGCTATAACTAACCATCTTAACTGGAGGTAATTTCAGATGGCTGCTAGAGTCTGACAGACATCTTCAGGAACAGCAGCAGATGCTGACCTTTACCTTTGTGCACCTGTGTGGGTGTTAGGTCTTGTTGATTTTTTTTTACTTGTTTGTGGGCTTTGTATAAGCTGCAGAAGCAATATCTTCTTGCAATGGCTTGTTGCTGGGATGGTAATTGTGAAGTTATGGCTGTTACTCCAAGCTCAGCTATGGTTTCTTGTGTGTAGATTCCCCTGTAGCATTTCGTCAAAATAGTGTTACGTTTGTAAGTCACAGCAAGCCTTTTCTGGTGATTCTAGCTTGAAATGGAGTTATTTTGGGATCTCCTTAGTGGCAGGCTTAGTCTAATATCTCTGCGTGCTATTTTGGGAAAGGTTGACTGTTCTCACTCTGAATTCCTAGATGAGGATGTCCCAAAACTAGCGGGAGTCAGTTGCTGCAGATTTTATGTAGTAGTACAGTAAACCTGAAATATGTGACCACGGCTCAGAACTCTAACCTTCTTTTAGAGGTTCCTGGACTACAAGGTATCAGGCTTAGAACAGGTTCCTAATTGTGGCATCTCCTCCCACTTTTAGGAAGCTGGGGTGTGCTGTCTAGCCCAAGACAAGCTAAGTGATTGACAACTCATGATCAGGTAGTAGTAGTAGTAGCTGTACAAGAACCATGCTATTAGAAAGTGCTTGCTGATGTAATTCCCAATCAGAAAAGGAAACAGGAGAATGGAAACAGTGTACACAAGAGCTGATGTTCTGATTTCTGGTACTTTTTGAACACAATTCCCATGAAGAAAGTTGTTAACTTTGTTCTAACAACTGGGTTACTTCTTTACTCCTCCAGTAAGGCTACTAAAACATTAGCAGAATTCAGAAAGATGCTGTTTCACATCTTTCATCATGGATTTGCATGAGACTTTCAGAAGATAGAATTGCTCATATGGTTCTTGCTTACAATGTCCAGCATTTGTGAGTACCTCATGCATGATGGCTAGCCAATATAATGTAAGAGGGCTGAGGACCTTCTTTCTGCTTGGAAGCTATCTTGCATTTTGCATGTCATACAGAGAGGATATAAAATAGCAAATAATACTCTTCTAAAATTTGATGCCCTTTGAGCTCTTGAATGCCGGGACAAAGCACCCTCACTAAATGATGCAATAAACCCAGAAGAATCAGGAGTCTTGCACTGTGCTGTAGGCATGAGCAGCCAATAATGATGCACAATCTTACACACTTGCCTGCGTGCATTAAGTGGAACAGCTCTGGCTTAGCTGCTGAAGATGCAGGCTGCTGCTTTTAGTGACAGTTATAACAGGGCTTCCAAGACAAAGCACATTCCCTTGAGTGATGGGGTCATAGAGTTGAAGTGCTGAAGATACTCTGGAAAATGCACTCTAAGTATCTTGCAGAAAGCAGTACCTTACTCAAGTGTACTAACAAATCAAGACTTTCCAGCTATGAGACAATGGACTTGATTCCAGAAAGAAATGATAAATTACTTTGCTCTTTTGGCATCACACTTCTTTTGGTGTATACCAAGAAATGTCCCTGGGTGCCACTGTTTAAGGAGTAACATAAAGCATGAAAACTTGCTCAGCTACAAAGCAGTTATCTAAGCTACCTTAACAGATTTCTTGGGGATTCTGCTGTCATGTGTTAGCAGCAGAGCATTGAAATGCTAACCCAGCTTGATAGTAATCAAATTTAAACCAAATTTACTTAAAATTTGAAGAGTTTTGAGAATGTGATGCTAGGTGCAAGACAGCAGAATTAGTTGTGGGCACACATTTTTGCAGGCTTGACTCTGTCTTGAAGAGGAAAACTGAGTAAGAATAACACTGAGATTATTTGCTGTTGTTTGGCAGGTGGACAGTTAATGGTGCTTGAACTCTATTCTTGTACTGTGAAGGAAAGTTTTTGGTTCTACTTTCATGATTGAATAAGGTGATTGCAAAGATTTGGAGCTCAGATCTGGTTTCATTTTGATGTTGTGCTCTTTATTAGGCTGGGTAACTTCTTGATCAGTAGGGAAAATGAGAAGGTATTGCTTAACAATATCAAGGCTTAGGTTCCTTTTTTCATTGAAGGTGCGAGAGCAAAATGTGAAGAATCCCAATTTGCATGTGGTAATGGACGCTGTATTCCTCAAATCTGGAAATGTGATGGTGATGAAGACTGTTCAGATGGCAGTGATGAGAGTGCTTGTGGTGAGTAATCAAGTAATACTTCTGTAGTAGTACTTGCTAGCTGGAAGTGGAGACTTAACAATGGATAGCTGGAGAGATGCTTATCCTGTCCAGGACTTCTGGCAGCTGGAATACAAAGACAAATTCCTTAGAATAATTACTTTTGATTTGTTATATCCATCTGAGGCAATTGAATTTCCCTGAGTGTTATCTAGATCTCCTGAAACTGGCAACTGAGACAAAGCTTGTGACCAAAATTTTTCACTTGTGAGAGTGATGACTGACAGGAACAGAATATAAGCCTGTTTTCAGTTGTTTCTTGAATACATAATAAAAAATATTTGCCATTAACACTCTGCTGTTGGCTATTCCATGGTTAAAAGCCCTGTTTTATATGTGAAAGTGATTCTGCTGTGTCTCCTATAAACATTAGGTCTAGCTTTGGCTGCCAGCCCTTGCTTTAAGCAGACATAGAAGCCAAGATAGATGACTAGATTTACTTGGAGACCAGGCAAGGCATATTCTATATCCATCACTGGTATGGTTGAACTGCCAGTCTCCTCAAGCAGACCTAAACTATTACCCTAGAGTTACATAATACCATGCTTCTGTAATGACAAATCAAATGCCTCAACTATAAACTCAAAGTTCAAAAACTAAATATTGATATCAACAGACCTTATTTTAACTCAAGTCTGTTCAAAGCAGCAGCTAATATAGACTAACCTTCTTAGTCTCCTTAGCAATGGTAGTCCTTCAGTGCCTGATTAGATGAATATAAATGTTTCTCTGTGCACAGAATAACTCTGTAGGAAGTGTTCAACAGCACTGTCTATAAGGTTGGTGGGGGACAACACCAGGCATCCACGAACCAAGGATATTGAATAGCTTTCTAGCACAACAAAGCTGATCCCTGTTAGCATAAGCTAAGCTCTGGTCCTTAAACAAATATCTTTTTCTCCCTTGCAGTGAAGAAGACATGTGCCGAATCTGATTTTGTGTGCCTCAGTGGTCAATGTGTGCCTAACAGATGGCAGTGTGATGGGGATCCGGACTGTGAGGATGGGTCTGATGAGAGTTCTGAACTGTGCCGTAAGTGAACATGGCATGGTGGTGTAGCCAAGCCTGTGGGGAGGAGCATTTTGACTTCTTGCCTGCTTGCAGTCTGTCTCTCCTCCTAAAGCAAGGATGAACTTGTCTTTGGGAGCACCTTCCTAAGTGCTTGGCCTTGTTAGGGTTTTGAGGAAACTTTTCACTGCTTAAAAAGGTGCAGAGCTGAGTGGGCACTCTTGCACTTGTAGTGATAAGAGATAGGAAGTACCAGGTTTTACTCACAGTCCGAAGCAGCAGGTGGAACATGGCAGGCCTGACTGTCACTGTGGCTTGTCCATCAAGTGATTGCTGTTCTCCAAGGCAGCTACTTTGCAAGTGCAGTCCCAATACTACCAGAGCTAAGGTAGGAACTGAGTATCTGACTACATGTTGGGTGTGGGAAGCAGTAGTGCGGAGGCTTGATTGTGAGGTCTCAGGATTAGCAACTCTGGTCTGAAGTATCATAACTCATCAAGCAATATAGATCTAGGAAGTGTCATTTTCCTGTATCAATAGGATCCACTGTGGGGCATACTTTAGCCCCAAGTCCTACTGCACTTTGACATTAATCCTCCCTACTACTACTTGTAGCTCAAGCTGCTACAGTGTAATTGGCGTGCAATCACAAAGCTGCCACTACAAAGGTACCCTTAAAATACTAATCTCTTAGGAACTGGAAACATCTTTTTTAACTGAACACTACAGAATAGTATAGCCTTTTCCATCAGTTTATACAGACTTTGGCGTCTAAATAACTGCAACTTTGTCCAGACTTGAAGCCTTGCAGTCTCAATTTTCAGCATAACGCTGAATGCTGAAAAATGCTGAAACCCAAGATCAGTAGCTCTTATACTGAACTTAAAGTTTTTTTTAATAGATACGAGAACATGCCGGGTAAATGAAATCAGCTGTGGTCCTCAGTCAACTCAGTGTATCCCAGTGTCCTGGAAATGTGATGGTGAAAAAGACTGTGACAGTGAAGAAGATGAACAGAATTGTGGTAAGGAGAGAAATGGTGGCTGCATAGTTCTATTTGAAATTGACTTGTCTGGAAAGGAGCTAGCTGGGCAGATAAATTTTTGATAGTATCAATGTCTCTCCTACATTCATCTTGTTTTGCAGGCACTTAAAGCAAACTTTTTCTAACACTCCTCTATCCTGCTAAGTTAAGAGCTACAATAATGTAAGCTTTTTAATGTGTGTTGTTCTTCTCTGCCGATTTTAGCAGTAGCCGTAGGTAGGGTTGGTCACCTGGCAAGCCAACTGTCAGAACTTGTTCTCTGGAGAGTTTCTGAAATTGATGCTTAAATTAACAAATTTTCTCCTAAGAGTGTAGTCATAACTTTTAGCTAAGGGCATAGCTGATCTGCTTTGTAGCCCTATCCTGAAATATCTGTGAAGCTGGATTTCTGGTGTTTGGGTGGCGGGGGGGGACAAACTTCAGGCTGGTACACAAGTAGAGCTGTCACTGCAGCATTAGAGTACAGCAGTCCTGGTTTGTTCAAAAGAATTGGCATACATATGAGTTTTCTACGGTGTCCTGAGACAAATTTGCTGTAACCAAAGCCACAGGGCTGGCTTCCATCAGACCCACCTTACGTGGATGGCCTAATAGACACAGATCTCCAGACTTATGCTGTGTTTCTGTGGAGTTGCCGTCTTACTCAGCAAACTAATGCCTTAGTCTACAAGTAAATCTACAGACAGTGTTTCTAATGAAGCTGATAGAACTATGAATATAGGCATACTGAGCTGTGAGCTACATTGCTGTTAAACCAGCATGATTTATATTGACATAAATTGCATGGGTGTGCTTAACCACAGGATCAACTTGGGTAAGATCTTCATCTGTTATCCCCACAGGTCCAGGCAAATGGGCCGCTGCTGTCCTGGGAACCACACAAAACACTTTAATTTCCAACTACAGTACATGCTGACTGTCAGACTAGCTTAGTCTTAGTCTGTACTCTTGAGTTAGCAATTCTCTTACCTTCTGTCTTTGGTTCACAGGGTTAGACCCTGTTTTCTGAAAGACTTGCAATCTGAAGTGCAGCCTAGCTACTTCAGAAGGTTATTTTCACTCAGTAGTTCAAATCTGATGCCTATGACTTAAAATTTCCAGTGGCAAGGAGGATGGTCTGTGGGACCCAAGTGTCCTGTAGGTGGTCATTTAAGCTTCCCTACTGCCTTACACAGGATGCTGATCTTGTGTCAGCTAACAGCTGCAAAACGAAATACCGTCACACAAAAGTCAGCCTTCTTGTGACAATGTACTAATCTCTCTTACTCCCATTACCCCAGGCAATGTGACTTGTAGTCCAGCAGACTTCACATGCAGCAGTGGGCAGTGTATTTCCAAGAGCTTTGTCTGCAATGGTCAAGATGACTGCAGTGATGGTAGTGATGAGCTGGAGTGCGCACCTCCTACCTGTGGAGTTCATGAGTTCCAGTGCAAGAGCTCGACTTGCATTCCCCTCAGCTGGGTGTGTGATGATGATGCTGACTGCTCTGACCACTCAGATGAGTCTCTAGAGCAATGTGGCCGCCAGCCTGCACCTTCTGTGAAGTGCTCTGCCAGTGAGGTGCAGTGTGGCTCAGGTGAATGTATCCACAAAAAGTGGCGCTGTGATGGAGATCCTGACTGCAAGGATGGAAGTGATGAAATCAACTGCCGTAAGTTCACTTGGTCCTTCTCTAGGAGGTACTGCATGAGTCCTCTTTTATTTCCTTTGCTTCAGTAAACCCCAGGAATAAAAAAAGTCTGTAATGGCTGTGTCCTCAGCTTCTCGGACCTGCAGACCAGACCAGTTCAGATGTGAAGACGGAAACTGCATCCATGGGAGTAGGCAGTGTAATGGTGTGAGAGATTGTCTGGATGGCACAGATGAAGCAAACTGTAACAATGGTAAGTCTGGAAATGAGCAAGAATAAAGTCTTTGCAGAATATCTGTTGAAGCTGGTAGTCACCCTCACAATCTTTATTATGTCAGTTATTCAGTGCTCTGGACCTGGCAAATTCAAGTGCAGAAGTGGAGAATGCATAGATATCAATAAAGTGTGTAACCAGCAGAGAGACTGCAAGGACTGGAGTGATGAGCCCCTCAAGGAGTGTAGTAAGTGAATAAACTCTTTGCACAATGTTGACTACTAGATATGCTTGGATATAGCCTCTGAGTTGTCAGACATCAGCTGGAACTTCTTGGTGGCAAACTTACAAGTGAGACCAACCAGTTAATAGGCTAGTTTTATCCTAGCCAGACTGGCTCATAGGATGATTTCTTTGTAGCCAGGAAGGCACTTGAATGCGTTAGCAACACTGAAACTTCAGGAGCCTCAATCTTTATTGCTGCCGGCTTGTAACACATAGAAGGTGCTGGTAGCTGAGTGAATGGTAATTTGAGGGTTCTCTTGCATATGACTTCAAGTGCAAGAACAGTTTATCAGATGTGGCAGGCATTGTTAGAAAATGGATGTGTACCTGGTAAAGTGCTCCATGGCTAAGACTATAAGACTAAGTGTGCATGCCTTCTCAGAGGTGGCCAATTCTCTCTTCTAGACGTCAATGAATGTCTGGTGAACAATGGTGGATGCTCTCATATCTGCAGAGATCTCATTATTGGCTATGAATGTGACTGTCCGGCTGGGTTTGAGCTTCTGGACCGGAGAACCTGTGGAGGCAAGTATCTAGTAGTTTAACATGGACTCTACTTTGTGATGTTGGAGGTGAACATAAATTGAATTTTTGTTTTTACAGATATTGATGAATGTCAGAACCCTGGTATCTGTAGTCAGATCTGTATCAACCTGAAAGGGGGCTACAAATGTGAATGTAGCCGTGGCTATCAGATGGATCTTGCTACTGGGGTGTGCAAGGCAGTTGGTGAGTGTTGACCTAAGACTTTTATATCCCCACTTAACAATGAATCAGCAAGTGATGCGCTGTGATATATACTTATACTACTGTGGTTTATACTACTGTGGTTTTCACACTAACTATTGTGGTGTTACTGATCACTACTAACACTTTGAAATGATGCCATGATACAGTACTTAAAGCTGCCTGACATAAACTGCTTGTGTCTGCTCCATGGGCAGAAGGATCCTCCCCATCAAGTTGAGGAGGGAGGAAAGGATGAGGTAAGGTACAGCCAAGACCTCTGTCGGCATCTGCTACTGAGTCTGGAATGGCAAATACTAAATATGATGACTCTTAAAACTTTTTGTAAAAGAAAAGCATGTGACTTAATATCTAGAAGTACAGATAACACTTGAACTCTTTTCACAGGGAAAGAACCAAGTCTAATTTTCACCAACCGCCGGGACATCAGGAAGATTGGCCTTGAGAGAAAAGAATACATTCAGCTTGTAGAGCAGCTGAGAAACTCTATAGCTCTAGATGCTGATATTGCTGAGCAAAAGCTTTACTGGGCAGACTTCAGCCAAAAAGCAATCTTCAGGTAAGTATACTTAACTTCTGAACCTAGTGAACTTTGCTAAACCATCCCATGTTTTGCCCAAGCTATTTCTCTAGTTTCTGGTAATGAAAACTAGATTCCTGGTATCCTAAAGACAAAGCACAGTTGAAGCAAGCTCCCACAGCTAGCAATGTGTATGTATGCCTATTGCACTTACTAGTAACTGCTGCTTCATTTGTACAAAGGGCAGTCTGTGGAAAGTCCCACATGCATCTTCTGCCTGAAATCTTGTGCAGTATTTGCTGAGGTGTGCCAGGGGGTTGTATCTGCGGAGGAAATGGTTGAAAGCAAGTAATTCTTGTCTTCCAGTGCCTCTATTGATACCCGTGATAAAGTTGGAACACACATCAGAATCCTGGACAACATACACAGCCCTGCAGGAATTGCTGTTGACTGGATTTATAAAAACATCTACTGGTCTGACTCAACTGCAAAGACCATTTCAGTGGCTAGCCTAGATGGCACAAAAAGAAAGGTTTTGTTTCTCTCTGAGCTGAGAGAGCCAGCTTCTATTGCTGTAGATCCCATCTCTGGGTGAGTATTTGTCCAGGTTCTTTTAAAAGAGTGGACCTACCAACTACATGTTCTGATAACTGACTTAGGTAGCCTTTGTTAGTTATTGGTCATAATAAAGAGTGATACTACACAGTACTATAGTGCATCATACAACATAAATTCTGCTTCACAGCTTTATGTACTGGTCAGACTGGGGTGAGCCAGCAAAAATTGAAAAAGCAGGAATGAATGGATTTGACAGACAGCAGCTTGTGACAACAGAAATCCAATGGCCTAATGGAATTGCTCTAGGTATGTTGAACTTGTCTCTGTGCCAGAGGTATTCTGGAGCTTTAGCAATTTTTTTGCTACAAAAGCCAAGGTCATTCTTCAGAGAGCTACTTTCAGCTTCTGAGAAAGGGAAGCTTCTGTATGCCTGAAGACACTGCAACAGGCATCAGCACTTCTCAGATACTGAAATAGTAACTTTTCCTGAACTGCTCTATATTATAGTTGAGGCATAGGCATCACTCTGTATCTTGGAATGGTAAGAAACTAGGGCAACATTGCCACTATTCTCAAACCTGTGGGTGTTTCAATTCTTGCAGCAAGCTTTGGAGGTTTCCTCCATGTGGACACTAAATATATTTGGTGATTTCCCCCTCCTAGATCTTGTAAAAAGCCGCCTGTACTGGCTTGATTCTAAACTACACATGCTGTCAAGTGTGGACTTGAATGGCCAGGATCGTAGAATTGTGCTGAAGTCACATATGTTCCTTCCCCATCCTCTTGCTCTAACCATTTTTGAGGTGAGAATGACTTCCTATATCGTTGTCAAAGACCTACCTCTTGCTGCTGTGTGGCAGGAATGATGGGGATGATAGCATCATGGAGGTAATGGGATGCAATGAAATTGTCTTCTAGGACCGTGTGTACTGGATTGATGGAGAGAATGAGGCAGTCTATGGTGCCAACAAATTTACTGGAACCGAGTTGGTTACTCTAGTGAACAATCTCAATGATGCACAGGACATCATTGTGTATCATGAACTTGTTCAGCCTTCAGGTAATTTCAATATAGTTTATAGTTAAGTCAGTGTATACTTGTAAGAAGCTTGCCCTGCCTGAATGGTGGCAAACTGTGTCCCTTCTCTGTACAGCCGTCCCTTTCTACTTCTGCTTGGAGCTTCTAACACAGACAGCCCCATGGGGGTTGAGAGGTCTAGTTGTAATTGCTCTTTCTTGGATAGAGCAGATATAACCAGCTGAGATAAGTAATTCTACTAAAACAATTACTGAGCAAATACTTCTGCTACACACCTGGAGCACGAAGGCTCGCTCTTGTTCACTCCTTAATTGCTGTACCAACAGGTCGGAACTGGTGTGAAGAGAACATGGCAAATGGAGGCTGTAGCTACCTGTGTCTGCCTGCTCCTCAGATAAATGAACATTCTCCAAAGTACACCTGTGCATGTCCTGCTGGGTATTTCTTGCAGGAGGATGGTCTGGGATGTACAGGTACTGTAACACAACTGAGATCTCTCCCAGGGTAAATGAGGAAGGAGTTAGGAGAGTATTGAAACTGCTGGTGGGAAGGAAATACGGTGGTATAGGCTGATAGCTTTGCTAAAATTAGTCTGGTGTAATTAATCTTGGAAGGGAGAGTCTTCTGCATTAATATGGCCCTTAGAGTCTGCAGGTGCTGTTCAAAGTCCATGCTTTGCTTCTGTGTCATCATCATCATTTGCAACAAGACCTTGTACCTCCATGGCTTTCTGCAGACAGCAAGCACAAGGACAAAACATACTCAGCCTCTTATAAAACAGGGGTACAAACTAAAATGGCTATACATTTAAATGCATAGTGTTCAAAAGGTGATTGGCTCATGTTGCTGTCCAAGGAAGCCTGTACCTCCTTTTCAGTCTGGATGAACATGCTGCTGTACTCCTGCTGTCAGCACTGACTATGCAGCAATCTTGCTTTGTCCAGTGGAGTGGAACTAGAAGCTCCAAGGTGCCACTGACTATATTGCGTGTTGATTCTGACTGCCACAGAATGCTAAATGCAAGGATGCTGGCCTCTCTTGGCTGCTCTAAAAGATTGCTACGGGTATCAAAGGATGTACCTAGCCAGTAAACTTCTGAAACTAAAACCTTATTCAGAAAACCTTATGTGAGGGTTGGGATGGCTTACGACTGTTGTGACTTTAAATGCCTGTAATTCATTCCTGATTAACTGTCTGGCCTTGTTCTTGGAACTACTTTTCATCAAGAGCTCTAAACTGAGAGTGTGCTAGTGAAATAGTTAATGTCAGTGTTCCTAGTGAATCTAACAAGCTGCATGATCATTTTTGCCATCTGCTAAACCTTCACTACCATGGCTGTCATAGCAAAGCCATTGCAGAACTTCAGGATTAACTGATCTATAATTAGTTCTTGATCTATAATTAGTTTCAGGTACTGGAACAACTGTGGCATACACTGAGGCTAAAGATACCAGCACAACAGAAAAATCTCCAACTGTTGGACTAGTTCCTGGAGGTACTGGTCCCAATAACTCACACTGCTAAACATTAGAGAAATTAAATGCAAACTGACCAACTAGCCTACTTGGAAGTTTTTGCCTTTGCATGCAAGTAGAGAACACAGGTCAGATCATTTGTGTAGTGTAACAGCTGGAGCATGTGTTAAACAGATTTAGTTCACATTGGACAGTGAACCTGTAGGTTCCATGAAATGCCAGGAGTGCTCAGAGAAGGCAGCAATAAAGAGAGCTTCCAACTAATACAGGATGAAGCATGTTAGGCTGCTCTAGCAGTGTGCTACTGAGAAGCTAATCAAATAGGTGCTTCTGGGTTTGGGAAATGCTTGCATATAACAATCTGCCAGCCAGTCAGTATGCAAGCTCACTGTGTCAAATTCTCATGCAGGATTCAACACTAGTGGTACAACCTCTGAAGTAGCTGCAGCTGGAAGAACATCAGCAGCTTGGATCATTCTTCCTGCTGGTGAGTACAGCACTCACTAGCCTTTTGGACCCCATGTGGTGGGACAAGCCACTCTTAGGAACTTGACCTTACTCTACTCTCTGTTTTTAATCTCTTTGTCTCTGTGCAGTATTGCTGATGATGGCTGCAGCATCTGGCTACTTCATGTGGCGTAACTGGCAGCACAAGAACATGAAAAGCATGAATTTTGATAATCCAGTCTACCTAAAAACTACAGAAGAGGACCTCACAATTGATATTGGAAGACACAGTGGTTCAGTAGGACACACCTACCCTGCAGTAAGTTAACCTATTATGTCTGAGACTTGAGGTTAATAAAGGGAGTAGAAAGACTTCCTAATGATACCTGAGTTGAATTTAGGAGAGGTCTCTGCTTTTGAAAGCTGCTGGATGCAGACAAACTAATGGGCTGCATCAATTGACAACTTTACCCTGTAATCAAGGTTAAAGTTGGGGGTAGGTAACTAGTGTCTGTACCTGGGATGGAGTAATCTCTGCTGAATGTGGTCACTAGCCTGCAGAATTAGCAATGATGTGTGTTGCTTTGTCTCTTATTAGTGCAACTGTAGCTAATTTGTAATTACTTTTTTACAGATATCTGTTGTCAGCACAGATGATGATATGGCGTGAGCACTGGATCAGCAATCACTTTCAGTTTACTTGTGTCTTACACTCTTTGGGGATAGTAACCAGGTTTGTGGCTGAAGGACTTCCTCCGTTCTTGGAAGAAAGAAGATACTTTCTGTATTTATGGAACACTTGTGTAAATAGTTATTTTCTACAGCTTAACAACTCTGTAAATACCTGTCCACAACAATTCAGCTGTTAGTGGTTACAGTTTTATCAGTAACCCTTGGGTTGGTTAGTCAGTAACATCACTGACCAAATATAAAGCACTTTCCATAGAAAGCCATATTCCAGCCACAACTTGTAACACCTGTACATATGTCTATAGGCCACTTGTAAATAATTACTGGAAAATCACTATCAAGCACTTTGAAATACTTCAGATGTAAATTATTGTACACTCTTTTTCAATTATTGGGGCAATGGCAATAGGAAAAAACGGGTTACTATGATTGCCAAAAATTTGTAAACATAAGTAATTTTATATGTACGATTGAAACAATCTTGTCTGTTACCTCTTAGAGGTCTACAAGAATGAATGATCTTTAAGAAACCACTGTAAAACTCAAATGCAGCCGAGGGGATAAAAATAAAATGAGTCAAGCAGTTGAAATATTGTTCTCAATTATTATGTTAGCACCAAAGTATAAAATATGTGTCTCCTAAGTTGAAAGCTTTAGTAGGCTGCACTACCACTGCCAGCCAGATCATGAAGTATTTCTTCAGTTATTTCAGCAACATTCTAGGCAGCTAAGACACTTCCCAGGTGTCTTAGAACATGTTTGTTCTTGAGACTAATAGCCTGCACAGAGTAATGGACAGAGTGGGTCTCCTAGCACAGAAATCCAGCTGATCTAAGGTAGGACTGACACTGGCTAAAATTTCTCAACTATTACTGCAAGGTTTTGAGAGGCAGCATTGGCAGACATGCAAGATGGAGACAGGTCAGAGCGTGGTCTGCCAGGTGAGTGTCAGGCTGTTGGAAGTTACTCCCCGTAACTTTTGTAGTATGAGGTGCTACTTGACTCTTGCTAATCCTTCCCCCTTCAAGGTAAGAAAAAATTCCTTATGGTGGGAGGGATGCAGTTTCAAAACTAAAACATAGTTTGGAAGAAACAATAATCTCTTGGTTATGCTTTAGTGATGACATGTTAAATCATTCTCAATCAATCCTGTCTCTAAAACAGTAACAATGAAAATCGAGTCAGAACTTGGATCAGTTCCTAGACTTGCTTCTAATGCCTGTTCTCATTGCAGTTACAGCTGGGGTCTGTTCTCTTAATGGTCTTCTTGTATTGTGGACTCCTTTGTTAACAGATGAGGACAGCTGCCAACTTGAGCAGATTTAAAACAAGTTGTTTCTAGCAAGTTTCTTTGGGGAGTTGAAGCTTCTAACCAACTGTCTCTGGCAACTCTTAACTGCAGGCATTTAAGATATCTGGAACTCCTGGCATAAATTGTCTTGCAAAGATTAGGATGTAAGGTTTCTAGCTAGCAATACTGTATCTATTTTACCAAGTACTTTTGTGATGAAGTGCCTTTCATACTTGCCTAATTTGTGAGGTTCATTAGTTATGGGGTAGAATTCAGCTTTTTCAGTTAGACTTCTAACTCTGGATACTCTGAAGTATTTGTGTTTAAATGTGGCAAAACATAATTTTCAGTCAGATGGCTCATTATAAATTCACATGACAGCTGTAATTTGCCAGCTAATTACAGGCAAAATTCTTTGTCTTCCCTTCCTCATCTTTGTACAGAACAGCTCTACTTTTTTGATGAAGTTCATTGCTCTTACCAGTCTCTTACTAAATGGTATAAAGAGAGATCAGTAAGACCAATAAAGACATTTCTTCCTGAGGTTAATATTTATTTGAAGTAGCAACAAGTCTAGTTTGGGAACCTGAGGTAGTTTTTACAGACGCTGTGGGCTCTAGGAATTTGTTTTCTGACTTTACTCCAGTGTGCTGAACAAAGAATATTGCCTTGACAAAAAAAATTTGTTCCTGTAGTCCAGAGGGGACTTAACACTTTACCAGATAAAACTTCTATGGCTTCATATAGCAGGAGGGAGGAGTGGAGAATATAAGGCAGTAGCAGGAGGTGATATAAGATGGCCTGTACTTGTTTGCAGGTGTTTGGGTTTTAGTCTCACTTATTCTTTCCTGCTCCTCTTCATTTTTGTGTTATGAAATCATTGTTTACTTCCACAGCGGGCTTGGAGAGTGGTCAGGGATTCCTTCTGTTAAAACAAATCCAACTTGCATTGACAAATACCTTCCTCTCTTTGAACAGTTTTGTCTTTTTGTTTTTTTTTCCCTGCCATCTGGAAGTGTTTGACTCTGTTTTACACCTCGTCATGTGATTCCTTTGGCATCTAGTGAAGGTGGTGTAGCAGTACTGAGCACTCCTACAGCAGCACACTGTGGCTGTGCTGGTGTCCATTAAAGGAAATCTCAGTCATCATCCCTGTCTCAGTTCCTCTGCTGCGGTCTTGTGGTGTCCCAGAGCAATGGGACATTAATAACCTCTTCGGTCAGATTTCGTTGTTAAGTTGACTTTATATTCCTCCTGAAGTATTTTCTGCTTATAAATACAAAAATATCTGTAGTTGGTTATTGAGGTAATATTCAAGGTAATGGTATAGTTTTTGTTTCCCAGAAGAATATGTAAGCCCTCTGGTTCTAAATACTGCCTATTTCTGTTCAGTGTCTGCTGGCCAGTGAGAGTGCAAAGCTAAATTTGAATCTGGCTTTTTCTTTCCCCTATAAACATGCAAATTTCTCTCAATACACTCCGTCTGCTCCTGCATTATTTTCTGCCTCCTATTTGATCTGCCTTTGTTTTTATGGCACTGTAAATATTTTACATTGTTGCTCAGAGGGAAATTAACATAATGGGAATTAATGCTGCTCATGTGATTTTCTTCCCCTTCTGCGCCTCATTCCTCTACAGCTAGCTACAATATTCCTTTTCCAACCTGACTTGTATTTGCCTGCATTTTTAATGAATATACCTTTTTTTCCAATCAGATCTTTCCTGAAACAGTGAAGTGCTGAAGCTTGCTAGATAAAAGAAAAAGTCCAGAAACAAAAACTTAGGCTGGAAGAAATAGTGTGAGAGTCCTCAGATAAAGGAAAAAAGCATACAGCTACAGAAGCACTCTTCACTTCACAACCTAGATGTAAGTGGAGGCCTGCCAGTACTTTCTGTAGATATGGCACAGCATATCTGTGAAGAAATGGGCTCCTGTTCTTTCTTTGAGCTGGCTCTTAACAGTGGTCAGTGTTGTCACTTACTGGAAGAAGGTGTTTGGAGAGGTCTGTCCACTCTGTTGAAATGTAAAAGCCAACTTAATACATTCGTGGCTTGCTGGTTTTTGCTTTTTCTGTCCTGAAAGAGCTTTGAAATTTGCCCATATCAAATGAAATATTCTTCAGAGCAGGGGAGGGACAGACAGGCTGTGCAATCAGTTAGGCTGCTGAATATCCAGGCTGTTAAACATCTAAAATAAGGACTACCTGTGGAAAGAATGATTTATGGTCTCAATTCCCCTTGCACAGCCCTGGTTGGGACACTTCCACACCACTGTCAAGTGATAGAAAATGCTTCATATCACACATGAAACTTCCCCCCCACCCCAACAACCTAAACAGGTAACTGAAGGCTAACTTCATTAGCATACTCTTTGCTGTGTAATAAATTGTTTGAAAGTAGGAAACACTAAGCATTAAATCTAGACAAATGATTGGAAAAAATGCATTTCATAGAAATGGATTTTTGCTGTTGAGATGTCCTCTGTAAAAAACTAGACAGTTTTTAGGTAATTTTTCCCTCCTTCCTAGACATCCTTTCCTAGAGTCAAACTTCAAAATACATGGAAATGTTTTATCATACAGTTAGTGCCTAGACTTAAAGTTGTTAGTTGGATAGCAACATAAAAAAGTAACATTCAGAACACTTCTTTCTTTCCAGTGGAAAGTATTTCGGAAAGGCCTCTTGGAAATGCTGATAATTGAATACAGTCAATGCCACAATCATCTAGAAACAGTGCTGCATGTTCTAATGTCCTCTTTGTGGATATGTGCAGCTGAAAAGTGTGGTTCAATTTTTAGACAGCGCTTTCCTTTTTTGGGCCCTTAAATATATGAGAGCTCATATGTGCATTTAAATGAAGACTTTCTTCAAAGTTAGATTGTGGTTTGGTAATGCCATAGTGTGTTGTGGCTGCTACTGTCAACATGACAAATACTGTGAGTTTCTAACTTTATGGCTTGTGCCTCTAGTGGTAAAGAAGTTCATCCCACTTACTTTCTACAAATAATGATCCTTAATGAAGCCTCAGTACAAAATTCAAGTTGCATGTGCTATATTCATACTGGAGCAACTTGGTCGTTCTGGTTTTATTAGAAGAAACACTGATTATTCTTTAATTAGACAGCATTCAACCCTCTGCCCCTCTCCCCCAACATTTTTTTTGGTGGAAGAATACGTCAAAGTCATCTGGGGGCAAAGGGAGTGGGAGGATGGTGTCTGTAGAATTTATGTGTAAGTTGGTGGCTGTGATCCATGTACATTATCAAATTCCTGGTGCCAGGTAAAACCGGTGATGTTGTAATTGTAGCATACCTATATCTTCTCTCAGAAATGGAGTTTGAAGAATCACTTGGACGGGGGTGGGTAGCTGGCAGATTGTAGCATATAGAAAGAGCTATTTCTTCATAGCCCTTTGTCCTTCTGGCAGCCTTACCACTCCTAGTTTAATTTATGTAAGTGAATGCGGAGAAAGAAAAGTTGTAAAAGCACTTGCTTACAGAGAGCATAATTCAAATTGTGTCATGAGAACCACATTTCTCTATATTGACATAGTGCATCCATCTGAGAGAAAAACCACTCAAAGCCATTTTTCACCATCTTAAGTTACAAATGCAAATACCCACTGACTGCTGAAGACTAACATTTTGTTAGCTGTCTTTGTAATTCAAATGTCACAGGCAAGCAGTGGACATTCCCAGTTACATAGGGTCCCTTGTTGACCATCAAGAATCTCTATCAGAAAGCTGTGTAGTGTTCCCTGTATAAGCATGACAGATGTGAGTTTCACTAGGAGCTACCCCAACACTTTCTTTTAGTGTCCAGCAGTTAAAAGGATCCTCTCCAGAGTATGGCCTCTGCAAGTGGCTGTGACATAGCATTAATAATCAGACCTGACATTCATGTTGTTCTTCTCATCTGACACTTCAGTAGCAGTTAGTTGATTTAACACTTGAGTGGCAGTTTTTTACATGGTACTGTAGGGGCAACTGAGAAAATGAAACTGCCTTTAAATTACCTCAGAATAGAAGGAAGTCAAGCAGCCAGCTGATCATTAGGAGCCTAACAATCAGGTTAATGAATCAGTGAAGAATTGAAATAATCACAATTTGTGTAAATCGCCAGAGCCTGTTGTCCTGTAGGGAAGAAATGAAGCTTCACACTGCCTCAAGAGACAGGGCTGAGCCAGGGGTCTGATGTGAGGAGCTCAATCCTCATCAGAGAATATTCCAGTACCACTTGTGTGCTTAGATATGTGGCAGCTTCCCCTTTGCCTGCAGCTTCCTCTTTTAGTTGTTTTTTAGAAGACTTGGTGCTGTAAAATTAGATCTTTAGTGTTAGCTATAGTTCACAGGAAGGAATCTGGCCCAAATTCATAGCAGTCAGAAACAATTGCATGGGTAAATCTGAGAACAAAAGCAAGATATGCAGAACCCCCACTGCTCACGTTGCAAAAGGTAGGGCAACCAAAATAGCACACAAAGTCTGGGAGGCCTCCATTAGTCCTGCAGCAACATCCCTAGGTGCTCCTTGAAGGAGTCCCTGCCAGCAAGTCTGGGTCTTATGGATAGACTCCAGTCCTCTTCTGAGGGCAGCATGCAATGCCTCATCCATCTGTTGAAACAAAGGATCAAGGATTGATAATCAGGCAGAAAGACACGCGGTGTTAAGACTTTCAGAAATTACTATTAAAAGTGGAGCAATACATTGAAGATGAAAGCATAAAATCAGTTTAAGTCAAAGGTGAGGCTGCCATATTAATTCTTCTTGCAGGGAAACCTCAGTACAGGCTGTTAATATATGAGCTGCATTAAATACCATTCTCAAGTTTGAGTATAAATGAAAGTCCAGAAGACCAGCTTGGCACAGATCAGCTCTTAAAATGGTGAGGATTAAAAGGGCCATTACCAGGCAGTAGCAGACAATATGCATTACCAAGGATTTTATTTTGGTTCTTTGTTAAAAAAGGAAGGAAGTCAAAACAATGTCTCGTCATCTTGGCAAATTTGTGGCTTGACTTGCTAGGAACTTACAGTTTGTTTCTAGAAGCAGTACACAGAGAAGCATACTGACAGAGAGCCCAGTTTACTTGATAGAGGAAACAAAACTCAGAGAAATCTTCAGCCTGGCAGAATCTTCAGAAAATGCATTGCTCAGCAATTTATCATAAGCACACAGGCTGACACAGTTAGCTACAAAGAGGAATTGTCACGGGATCCCTTGGCACTGCAGAGTTTCTGTGCGCCGGTCCATCATGTTTGATTGTTTAAGCTTCATGGACCTTTGGAGTATGACTAGACAATATAGTCCTGTGCTTAGCAAGGCTGCCTTCGGATTAGGTGTGTATTAAAGGCCATTAAATACCTCATGTGGTAAGTGGAAAGTGTGTTGTACTCATTGTGCTATTTGTTTCCAAATCTCTTCTATGCATCAGCTGTCCCACTTGTACCAAGTCATGGGGCTATTGCAAATATAAACCACAGCTTGTAAAGCTCTAGGGGAATGTGCATGTGCATAGCTGTACTCATATGCAGAAGCACGTGTGTATAAGCAGATTTCCCTTAAAGATGCCCAATGACATAATTTAACCAAATTTTAGCAAAGACCTGAGATGAGTTGTTCTGGTGTTCTGCCTCTGTGGTTTTTATGTAGGCAGTGGAGGTGATTGTCCTGGATTTGGCCAAGGACAGGGTTAATCTTTGGCAATAGCCGAGAGGAGGAGTGGCCAGACTCTAAAGTTATATCATATCATCTCAGATCACTGGCAGGAGCAGGCAAAGGGACTCTTTCTTCCAAGCAGAGTGAGATTTCTGGTTGGGAGAAAGCATAGTGGGGAAGAGCTGGTTGGGATTCCTCATGGACTTTCCATGTAAATAATTTCTTTGTCTTATACTTTTTGTTATTAATATGTTGTTGTTACTGGTCATTTTCTTATCTCATTGCTGTTTCCAGTAAATTGTTCTTACCTCAACCCAATTTTTACCTTTTGTGCCTCTGATTCTCCTCTCTATCCTGCTGCAGTGGGAAGCAGGATGGGGAGAGGGAAGGGGCAGAGTGAATGGCAATGTGTCTCATTCGTTTAGAGAGAGTCTCAGTGGGGGCATTGAACTGGGGAGTACCATTCCTAAACCACAGATGTGCACCATAAGGACATTTACTTCTCTATTAGTTGTAAGATTTTTCATTAAACATGCTGTTCTAAAGGAGAAAGAAAACAGAAATTACACATATATGAAATTTTATCCAACCATATAAATTGTATATATGTTCATTCCACTAGACTTACTGCACCAGTAAGATGTATGTTTGAAAGAAGCAGAAGGATTAAGCACAAAATATTGTGTCATTAACTGGATTTCAGATAGCCATGAAAAAAATTCTTGGAGGTCACTTTGTGTAGCCTACTGCTCAAAGCAGGGCTTCTTTCAAAGTTAAATCAGGTTACTAGGCTGGGCAAGTTTTGAGTTTGCAACTTATGTCAGACTTTATTATTCAGTTTTGATTAACATATCTTTACAATGCTAGTTTCTTTTACCAATGAGTGGGCAAGACTTTCTGGTAAAAGGACACAAAACAAGGCATTGTTCTTTGAAAAGAGAAATGGGCTCAAATGCATCAGCCATCACAGTGAGTAAGAATGGCACAACTAGCATAATGCTTTTGATGAAAGTCAATATATTTCAGGACTTGACTCAGTTGTTGACATGTGTAAGACTGAACTTCACAGCCTCAGTCAGTAGCTCCAAGACTCATATTGTGCATATATTCAGGTTACATGGGAAGTTCAACAATAATCTGGATTTACTTTATGTTGTTTGAAAGTCACATACACATGCCTACTGTACTGGTCGTGCATTAACACCATAAATACATTTTCAAAAGCATCAAGCTAATAATGTGAGCAAAGCCTTAAGGATATAGTGTTGCCAACCTTCAAATGTTTCCATTCAGTTTTATAGGACTATGCCACTAAGAATATTTTTTAAATCAAGATTTCTCCTAAACGTAACAAAATTATGATACATTGCTGTGATTGTGACATTTATATTGTGATAGTGATAAACCATCTATGTCCCAAAGAAGTGGAGAATTTATCAAAAGTATAAGTTAAAGGAGAGAAAAAACAACACAGCTTGTATCACTATACTATTTTGTCTTCAGGACAGAGGACTGGCATAGAAGCTAGATGTACTGTACCAATCTGCCCATCCTTTGCTGTGTTAAAAGAGGACGATTGAATAAAATGTGCTATTAGAAAACTTCCTGGTGGCATTTAAAAAAACAAACAAACAAACAAAAACCCAGTAATTTGTTATCTCTCTGATAAAGCAGTTGTACTGAACATGTAAACGGTTCCCTGACTTTGCCTGTTTTGGTTCCAATCCTGCACTCCCTTCTCCCTGGAAGTCGGCATTTTTCCACAGTAATTGGTCTTTTTTAAAACAGTCACAAAGAAATGTTTCATTTCTGTGTTAATATTGCCACATGATGTTTCATTTTCAGTTTCTACAGTGCTCAGTGATCTTCCTTCTCAACAGACTCTTGAAGACATTAGCAAACATGAGCAGTCCAGGACAATCAGTTGCATAGGAAGCAAGACATCAGAGTATGTAACATAGGAAGAGACATCTTTCTGCTGGATGCTTTGTCATCCCTGTATTGTTGATGATATCAAAGCAATCAAAGGGGCATTTTTTTGTTTGGTTGTTTTTTTTCCCTCTGCAAACATTGCAGAGCATTCAAGTTTGTGTGCTGAAGAGATAAATTTTGCTGGTAAGCTGGCAGACCACTCCCCACCTGCCTTCTATCCCCTTGCCCTTCTGCAGTAACACAAAAGGAGCAGAGATGTGCCTGCAGAACTGGACAAATTCGGGTTGTGGTGTGGCTCCAGCACTGCTGCAGCCTGGCAGACCCTTTGCTGAGTGGCCCCCTGTGGGACTGATCCTCTTCATGCTGGGGGATTGGGGCAGCCCTGAAGAAGTGAAGGAGCACAAAGGTTGTACAGTTGCTCAGTTCCTTCCCTTGCAGCTGGGACCTGTGCCAAGCACAGATGAACCCTGAGGATGTGTGCTGTCTCTCCCCCTCCTCCCTGCAGCAGCTGTGCACTCCAGCACCCAAATCAGTCTTAATCATTCCGTGGTGGCTCTTTTGTTCAACTGTTTTTAAACTTGGAGACCCATTTATGCAGTCAGGTTAACACAAGATTCAGGGCTTGAATCTGCATTGTTGTCTGCTTTGTGCAGTAATTTAATGGGCATGCCAAATGGAAGCTGAACAGCACTAAACCCTTGACCAGCTTTTTTTATCTTTTGTGTACAGACAATCGATTATACAAGAGGCAAAACAGAATAGCTTGTTTGATGTAAAACAAGCTGCAAATTTTGAATTGTTGAATTGTTGAATTGTTGAATTGTTGAATTGTTGAATTGTTGAATTGTTGAATTGTTGAATTGTTGAATTGTTGAATTGTTGAATTGTCATTTCCATCCTTACTACAATCATTTGAAATTCACTTCATGCAACTAAAGAAGGAGAGGGCCATACTGAGGTACATGTGTGACTGTACCCAGGCATAACAATTGACATTAGGTTTAGCATTGTGCACACTTAATGTGGAACCATCTTTTTCCCTGAATGTTTACAAAAGTTTGCCTTGTTTTCAACAAAATCAAAACAAAATTCTTAGCTTTAGATAAAGGGGCACATAATACCAAAATAAGTACCATGTATTAGGAGGTTTTTTTATTGATTACTGCTTCAGAGTTAGATATAATTTTCTATGTCTGAGACCCTATGTGTGAGATATGATGGCATGGAGCCTGGAGCACAATGCTTCCTCAAACATCCACAAGCAGCTGGAACCCTGGGACTGGAACCTGGTTTCCTCAAAGTAGAAGCTTCACAGTCAAAGCAACAGCCTGAAATAACAGCCAGCTGAGTTCAGCAGGACACATTTTACAGAAAAAAATCTCCAGGATCAGGATAGCCTAAATGGTAGTGGTAAGAAGATATTACTGAGATGAATTGGTTAAATTTACAGCAAAACTTTTCTATCTCCATTGTCAGGTATCTTGTTGACTGCTCTGTGCAGGAACAGCTGTCTTTGCACAAGGGGAATATGTCTGTGCTGCTGTAAGGGTCTGGAGTGTATATTTATTGCATAACAATTTAATCCTCTTGAGTCGATAGGGTTTGCCACAATTATACCAGCTTAAGAAACCAATGAAGCTTTAAGGACACACCCTGAGTTTAGAATATCCCTTCTCTTCAAGGATAATTTTGATCTGCTTTTAAGAAAGGAAAAAGAGTTTTCTTTGGTTTTTTGGGTTGAAAAATCTATTTTTAATACATGGTGTCAAACGCCAGAAGGAATTCTCTTACTTGAAATTATCTGAAGAAAACATATATGACATATTTCAATAGTGCCATTCTAAAATTCGAACTGCCTTGGGTGATGAAGGACATCTTCATAGGTTTAAATATTTAAATGGTAGAATTATCCTTGTTACTTTAAAAAAGAAAAAAATACCTAAAAAAATAATTGGAATTACAATTTTACCTTCTGATGTATTCAGGTGCACATGTAGATCCAGTTCTAGTGTGAGACATGAATTGATTTTGGTGATACGTCTATTTAACAAGCAGAAAGAACCATGTTATTTTTGGCTTCCAAAAAAAATCCCCTATACTTGAATATGAAGACCCATGAAACAGAGCAAATGATTGTTTTAAGAAAAGAATATGACTTAATTTTTGGTATGTAACAGAGTAACATGTTTTAATGGAAGAAAATTAATAAATATAACAATGTCAGCCACCAGCAGGAGCAAGGAAAATTGCACAGAGGAATAGCTGTTTCATAGCTTTTATTTTTTTGTGCTGTACATCCACCAGAGGCTAAAACTATGACATCATGGATACTTTCCTCATGACACGTTGTTGTGTCCACCATGAAGGGCAACATGATAAATTTTCATCAGGCAGTCTGTCACCCAGCTGGCAGACAGTGAAATACAATACTGTCAGAGGGCAAGCCAATAAAGAAAAGAAGACAGAGACACAATGTTTTTCTGTTCTATGACCACCATTTTAGTTACGTTAATCCAACAAATTAAATGCAAGAAAATCTACTTAAAAGGCAATGTTACGCTATAGCTGCCAAAGAAATTGAGAAATTGCAGTGTGATGCTGCATCCAAAATGTGCCGTCTCCACGTGCACATGCACACGTACACACACACAGAGTGTGGTTATGTCATGCTCAAAAGTAATGCTGAATGTTCCATTTAAAGGCAGCCAAGCAGACAAGTGACTAAATTAGTGTTAGAACAGCTGGAAATAGGTTTTTCTGCCTGGCCCTTTTCAGTTTGTTCTCATATATTCTGTTTTCCACCGTAAGAAAGAGGGGAAAGAAAAGCAGCAGATAATAAATTCCTAGTTTAGCATTTCCACTGGCTTTCATGTTAATGGGTTTTCCTGGGCTCAGGGCTGTACCTTACACTATGGGGCAGCCTGTAATAATTCCTCTGAACAACTGGCTGTAATGCTTGAGTATTAATCTGTAGGCTTAATTCTGCATCAGAGGATAGATCCTTGTCAGATCGTTTTCTACTCCTTTTTCACCACAGACCATGTGTACAAACATATTTTCTCTCCTGTGATTTAAATAAACTTTTGTTCCTATGGCATGAAATTCACCAAGAGGTACTTTTACTAAGGAGGTAATCTTATTTTGGTTTCTACTATTTTAATTTTAGATTATGTTTTAAAGATAATGAGTTATTGTTTTATTGAATTAAAATAGGAGCATTGTTCCTATATTTGTACTTTTTTTTCAAGAACTTGTTCTGTACCAGCTCAATTCTCTTGTGATTATACTTCTTTCTTAGGCAAGCTGAAAGGGAGTCATGTTATCAAAATGAGATTTACTTTTTTAACAAAAAGGGTTTGGGTTCTGTAACTGGTAACTAAGGCCAAACACTGTACTATGAATGAAAACCAGGCTCTCCAGGCAGTTTCCTGCATAAGGAATTCAAAGATGGCAAATAGGACCTTGAAACAGAAAACCTATGAGCTGTTTCATTACTGCAAATCTGAATCTCTCAGGGAGGCAGCAGGTGTACTTTCCTCCTCACAAAGTAGAGTGAGTGTCCCCTGGCAGATGGGAAAGTGTGTGAGGGGTTTCCACATATGAAACTATTTATCTAAACAATTACAGACAGAAAGAACCAAACAGAAATAATCCAACAAATTGTCATGAGAGAAAGATTAGAGAGAACATACAGATCTTTGGCTCATCACAGTATGACTACACAAAACATGTTTTGGGGCTTCAGCTGCAGCCTGGGAAAGGTCTGAAAAGGGATTGCAACTATTGTTGACCTCATGAGCCATAAATCTTCCAGCATTATTATTTCTTAATTACCAAGACACCTGGTGAAAAATTGCAATTCCTGAACAACCATCCAAGCATGCCATTAAAGACGCAAGCATGATGACAGTGTTGGCTGTGTTAGCATCACACTCTTCAACTTGGTGCCCAAGAAGGTGGGAAACACAGATCCCCATGGCTGACGCCACACAGAAAGTGCAATTTCAAGTGACTTTTTTGGGTTTCCCTATACCAGCCCTGGAATATCAATTAGGTGCAGTAAAGGTTTAGAACTTGGCACACTTTAAGGCAGAGGCAGGAGAGTGCTCCGCCGTGAGACTTCCCTGTGGGGCTTAGGGCTCTCCATGCTGCTTCCCCCTGCAGGGAGGGGGCCTGGGAATGGCACTTGGGTTCCTCACTTCTGCTTAGGGAAAAGCAGCTGTCCCCAGAGGTTATCTGAGAGAGCACAGTACGAGCAGCAAGGTTTAAAACGTCTGCCATGGCTCTTTCAATGAGACCCAGGGAATGTTACACTTGGGGATGTAATACACCTGCCTTTGTTGTCTGTCTTTCTATCTGGCAGGCAGTTGTCTGGGGGAAATTACATGCTTGTATACCTAGGATACCTTTGAATAATTTGTGTCTTAATTAATTAAACTTCCTTGGGTTACTAAGAAAGAAGAACCTCTGATTTTTTTGGCCTTTTGCTACATCATGGCTTGTTCAAGTAAATCCAGGCCTTTCGGAAACCTTTACTACCATCAGTTATATCTACCATCATTATATCCCTCAGCCTTTCAGCCATACATTTTATATTCTCTCATTTCGAGTCTGACTGACACAACAGTTGCTTTCAGGGAATGTAATCATTAATTAATCAACTTACTAGCAGATGTTTTCTGCAGGCTATAATTTCTCATCTAAAAAGACATTTTTCTACCAAGAAAATATAAGGCTGGTAAAAAACAAAACAAAACCAAACCAAATTGTAGCTGTAAAAAGTAGTCATTTCCTCTTCTGTAAACTTCATCTCATCACTCCAGTGATGTGATTTGGCAGCCAAATCTTCAGGGTCTTTGCTGTCAGTGCCTATTATTGCACCTTCTGGTGAATGCTGGAGTGTTGAAGCATCATAACAAATAAAAGAAATTATGCTTCTGACTTGTTTTTTCACAGTGACAGCCAAACCAAAATAATGGCAATAATGACACTTTTTACTCCACAATTGACCATAGTGAAAACTGGAGCAGAAAACAGGAAAGAGATTCCAATGCTTATATCAAGTAACCTAAATTGTCCATTCTCCTCTGCAAATTGTAGTTTCACAGCTATTTATATATAGAACTGAAAAGTGTTGATGCATCCCTAACCAAAGCTTTATAAATGTTAAGAAAGCACAGTGAGCCCCCATTCCTTAGCTGAGTTTCATGTACCTGCTATCACAAAAGATGATCATTAACAATTTTTCTGGTCTTGAAGCTTAATTTTGTGGATGCATCACATGCAAGAACATCTAAGGTGCCAGAGAATGTTATGGTTGACTCCTAGTCTAAGGTCACAGCCTGTGTCTGTCAAAGAAAACAAAGAAAGATTATACAGCATTTGTACAGGCCTATTATTAAAGTTACTGAGCCGTTTTGCCTACCACATATTCATATAGCTAAAGTCACTGTCAATCTTTCTTACAAAACTCAATCAATCAAATTTATCTATATAGCTGTCAGAGTTTCTTGTGTAGCATTGCAAGTTTAGCATTTTGTTTCCTTGTAAATATGATCATAAATAATATTTTATAATCTGTGCCACATCTCCAGCACCTGTAGCCTCAGATAGGCGAGGCCCAGTGCCTTCACCCACTGTTGTCTGTCTGCAAAGGGCTGCAGAATTGGGCACCAGGAATGGGGGTTGAACTGCATGGTTCAAACTGTGCAAATAGCAGCAAGCCCCTGAGCTGCATGGAATTTTAGGTGCTAATGTCATGAGTCAGGATAGATCTGCTTTAGTGATGCAACCTAAAACAGAACTTGTGGACTGTAAATTCTGTTTGGGGTACTGTCTAATCACTGAACAGCCAGTGGCCATTTGTATTCCTACTAGCAGCTAACAGAGAACTGGAAAACACAGAATGTACATTTTCCTCTCATTCATTTCCCTGTCTTGCCAGTCCTTTTATGCTTTAATTACACTCAATAACATGTCCAAACAGCTCCTGAATGGGAGATCTCACATGAGAAATTCACATTTGACAAAGTTATGCCGAGGGCAAGCCAGGAGGGAACACCTGTTGCAGTGACCAGAGTCAGAGGACTACTACTCCCATAGCAAGTGTAGAAAATCTCAGTCTGAGCTGAGAAATCACACTGGAATTCCTCTTAACAAAATGAAGTTATATCGCTGAGAATTTTGTAGCAGTGCACCATTGCTTTTCCTATCCAATTCGGCATTAATCACTACAATCCACCTTGATAAAAATGATTGGTGTTTTGTCACATCCTATCACTTTAATGTTGCTGTGTGGCCACTGTACATTTTTATTTGGGGCAAATCTGAAGTCCGTAAATTTGAAGAGGCTCACTCCAAGACATGAATTAGCAATTAGATTGTTAGGACGTGTTGAAAACCATGTGCAGCTTATTGCACAATAGCAGGGAAAATTAATATAAGAATATCATCTCTATTTTAATGTTATTGGTATTTCAGCATAACTCAAATCTGCTATAAAAGTAGGGGCTACATTGTACTATATAATGAATAAAAACAGGAAAAGTGATCCTACCCTAAAGGATTTCCAATCCATTGGGAACAGAGCATAATAGAAAAAAAACATTCAAGCAGAATATACAATCATAACATTATTGAAAAAAAATTTTTTTCACTATCCTAATAGTCATGTTTTCCATATGCAGGACTAGATCTATTAACTGAACTGCCTACTACAATCCTTAGATCCACAGAGCGAAGCCCTCAGGCATCACTCCAAACACCAGAGCCCTGAGCAATACTAAAATACTTCCTCCCAGAACAGGAGGAGACGGGGAGTACTGGGCATCCATGTTAGGATTTCACCGAGCTACTTTCCCCCAGCAAAAACATGACAATAGTGCCCTTGAAGTTTTGGAGATTTCTGGTAATTTTTAAAGTGTCCATAGGATGGCATACTTTTGGTCAAAATGTAACAGGCGAAATGGGAACCAAAGCAGCCATAGTATTGAAGGAAGCATCAGAAACTGAAGTTGGAAAAACATTTTTCAGCAGCAGGCCAAAAGTGTCCATAGCACAATCATATAATGGATTTTCCATATTTGTATAGATGCAGCTGTATTTTAATGATCAGAACTAGTAATCAGCTAACGACTAAGAATGTGTTTTGCAATCATCTGCTGTTCAAGTAGGGAATTTACCTGCAGGTGCAGCAAGATCCTCTCTTTCCTTTTATAATGGAACCTCTGGAGCTTAGAATAGATTTGCCCCTTGAGGACAGTCTGCCAACTGGTGCTAGACTTAAGAACCTAAGATTTGTTGTTAAGCTTCCTGGGGATACACTAAGGTCACAGAGGCTGTATGCCACATAGTATTTTCTTAATGGATTATTTTTATTGTATTATTCCTTGTAAGTTTTCTGTTTTCCCTGCTACATTCATCTGTAAAATTCTTCTAGTCCCTCTGTTGAAAACCTTGGGTTTTTTAGATATCAACCATTTAACTTTTTCATACCTCAAACAAAGAACTGCCTAGTACGAACTCCACACGTAGATATGTCTTACAGCATTCCCACCCCTTTTCCAGAATTCACTTTTTATCCAATCACAAATCTCAGCCTTCAAAACTCTTCAAAAATTAAACAACTTTTTTGTTGTTCCTTTAAAAAAAAAAAAAAAAAAGAAGGAAAGAAATAGTTCTTTCCTCCTCACAGCCTGAACCTTTCCTAATTCTCTTAACTAACTAACTTTCCATTAGCTGGGTCGTATATATTCTGTGTAACCAATACCAAGGATGTGGGGGAAGATCCTCAGTTTGTTCAATTTTTTGCCTACTTAGGGTGCCTACTACCCAGGTAGTATCTCCCTGTTATCACAGATGAGCAAAGCAGCAGGCACCAGCCCTTCTGGAAAGGTGAGAGTGGGTACAGAAGTATCAACAGCTCTGTTAGGAACTGGTTTCTGAAACTTAGGCAGAGCGGAAGAAAAAGACAAATTTTTGGTTGTCTGTTTTTGGTCACTGGTTCAATAGCTTGCCTGGCTAATCCTGGCCCCAAAACAAGCCTCGGTGCGGCTTTGCCTGCTGGGCAGATTCAGCCGACCCCATGGGTCCCAGCGTGGCACTGTGTGGCAGGTGTATTGTGAAAATGGAGATGAAGAAAGGAGTGACTTTGGGAGAGCTGAGGTAGCAGCACCGATTTATTGAAAGCCCCCTGAGGGACCTTCTCACCTCAAAGCTCTTACCAGCCAGAGAAAAGCACAATGCAATGCAGCACCTTTTAAGGGGAGGTGGGGACAGAGGATGTGACCAACCAGGGCACCTCAGGGGGTGACCTGTCTGTTGAATGATACGTTCCATAGCCAATCTCCCCGGGGTGGAGGGGATTCCCCAGGTCAGGACCTGTCACCTTGGGCCTTCTCAGAGAACATTCTCAGACCTGGGAAGGGCTCCAAAGTGACAGTCCTGCCCTTTGGAGGAGGGGAGAACAGGGTACAACCAAATACAAAGCTTG
>VYXF01001694.1:0-25340 GCA_013397295.1 Polioptila caerulea
CGGGCAAACCGCAGAGCCATAGCCAACAGGTGTTGGGTATGAACTGGAGGACAAAGTGGTAACTTGATTTTCATGTTCCGGTTAACAGAACACTGAAGATTTTAGCCAGGAAATACAGATCTGTACTGAGAAAATAGTTTATTACATCTGCTGTCATTCTTCTTTTTACTCTGTCTCCAATGGAGGAACACCTGAATAAAGCAAAATTGAATAAAGCCTTTCAAGGGCACCTCAATGACAACATTTAACCCGCACGACAAAATGGTATTCTGGCAATACACCTTCAGACTTCAAATATCTTTGTAAAGCATTCATAGCTGTGCTGTGATCCCACATCAGTAACACCAAGTGACAACAACTTATCCAAGGGGCTTACTTGAAAAGAATGACAACAGCAGTTCTCACGAGCATGATCTACTGACTCACCAGTCCCAGTTTACTGCCCAAAACAAAGCCAACATCTCCAAATTCCTCTGTGTGTAAGATAGGTACTAACAATATAGCCTACACACTTGAAAAAGGGATCTCAAACTGACTTTTATAGAAAGATGTACAAAACTTGTCATAATAATGTGTCACTTAACAGAACAAGGCAAACATTTTTTCAGAAGGACTAACACATGTATATTAAGATTGGACCATTTATAGTCCAACACACTAAATCTAAGAGGGTCAGAATAAAATCTGAATGTTACTTCATTTTATTCTAGTTATACATAGTATGTCAAAAAGACATAGTTACCTGCCTAAATTAAAGCTGTAACTGAGCCAAATAAAATTCTTTGCCCAGATACTTCCCAGGGTTATCAGCACACATGCAAGCAATGCTCTGGTTGATAAAGTATCACGTGCATGATGACTATGCAGGGAATTTTGGGGGGGCCAGGAGAACTAATTCCTCTCTTCATCCGAGTTTATGAAGTCATGCCAGCTGCACTCTTAGGGCTAAAAAGAACAAGGGGCAATTATGTGAACAGGGATGAAACAAGCCCTGGTAAATACAGATTAGTACAAGAAAATAATCTGTAAAGAATAGATGGCAGGACTAGGCAGAAAAAAACTCAGATTTGATATTGTAAATCTTACTTAGTAAGACACCAATTCTCTGAAAGAAATACAGGATCTTTTTACCCTTCTCTGTCACAAAAATGAATACTTGTCCTAGATCTGCTGCATTAATCAACTAAGAATTCCCCTAAGACAAAGCAAATGAAAGTAGGGACAGAAAGAACAAAGAGATTGTATCTAGCTTAAAGAAAGTTTAGTTGTAGAGATAAGCAGAAAAACAAAACCACAAAGCGACACAGTATAGAGAACTATATTCCTTTTAACAGTTTAATACTTTCAATAGTGGCTGATAATCATGTTTCACACTTATTAATTTAATATTTCATAAAGCCCTGGGTCTATCATCAGTTGAAAGGGAAGTGATAATGTCTGTACTGGGAAGGAACTCTGTACATAATATTCTATCAGATTAAACCTCAATAACTTTATGAATTATGAGCTGTCAGACACTTTTCTCATCTGCTACAGAACATACTTCTTAGAAATAGAAGCTATAATTAAGACAACAGATGCTCTTTGTTGGCTTCATCTGAAGCATGGATAATTATTAAAAAGCAGCCTGTAGTTAAGACAGTATTCTGCTTCCCTCTATGGGTGAGCTTTTGCAATACTCTTTTTCCAAACAGAATTGAATTTAATGGCTGCAACTATTTACAAGTATTATTAGCATGATTAGAAAACATGAGCAGTATTATTCTGAAGGAAAAAACATTAAGTAAAATGTTCTGGCATGAAGTACACTGCATTGTAATGCCACACATAATGCATGCATAGTTTTGCAAAAGAAACTCTCTCCCCCGAAAAGCAAGGGAGAGATGGAAAAACCACCTGCTTATTCAACTCTTCTTTCAAGGATCTCTGAGATAAACAGAAAAATAAACAGAATAAAGTAAGAAATAAGCAAGAATGTACTAAAAGATGTCTTTCTGCTTCTAAGCAGGGGGATCACTTGAAAAGCTGAGGAGCATATAGTGTGGGTCAGGACAGATGTAGTTGGAGCTGAAACCCAAGCAGGCTGTCACTGGAACTTTGACACTGCTGGCTTCCAGGAGAGGCACATCTCACCTCCCTCACGTGGTCTGGAGCATTGGCACAGCTTGAGACTTCCCATGCTTTTCTCAGGCGTGGCAGACTGGCAAGTCAATCTTTCATATCCTTCACTCTCAGGGATCACCCCAAGCCCTGTGTGACATGCAGAGGCACAGCAGTAGTAGTGTTCTCACATTCCCTATGAGCATCACTTTAAATGGAAGGACAGGTTAATGTCTCTAAATAGAACAAACCAGCATGGATTTCAGTGCACGATGCCAATGACAGAGAAAAAAAATATTTTAATAAGCCAACACCTGTTTTTCATGTCCTGTTGACATCTGCAGGTTCCCTGACAGCAGTTTTCAGTCAGAGAGATATTAGCAGATGAGAGGTAAGCTGTGAAGTGGGTACCAAGATATTGCATCACCACATGCAAGGATATGATGACAGAGATGACAGAAAGGAAGGAATGAGACAGGGTCTACCAAGTAGCTGAACCACTAAAGTGCAAAACTGCACTTTTTTTCATGGAGTGAGGCTTGTTATATTCCCTCCTCTTCTTTAAGGATTGCTGTCCTAGGACTAGAAAAGAGCTGAGATCTGCACGAATTTGAGTAACTCGGCCTGCTCAGTTCTCCTCGGAGACACTAAATGACTATTTCAGCTTCTCGCAGTGGTTTGACATGAAACTATACGGGCTATAAAGAAGCGAAACACATAACACTGAATGCTCAAGTGCAGTGTGGATAGTGCTGGCCTGAGGACAAACAGCACATTCCTCTGACAGCTGCACCTTGTAACTTACTTATCAAGTTCCCGGTGCTTTAGTGTTATTATGGCTCTTAAACATCCAGATTTTAGTAGTGGTACATAGAAGTCCTTATTAGACAAAATTTTGATAGTTCTCTAAACAAAACCTCCCTTACTGGTATTATGATTAACTAAGTATTCCCTTAGAACTATTGCCAGCTGCCTTCCCACAAACTACCTCATCGTTCCCAAGGATATTAATGCCATGATTTCCATTAACTTCTGCACTCTAGACTTATTTTTTCCAATAAAGCAAGAGTGAAAATTCACTAAAAATATAATTTATTGTAAAGTGACTAGATGTAAATTAATATATTTACATGGTACTTTTGCTACAGTCACTCTATAAGCAGCAAAGCTCCCTCTGACGCCTGCTATACTACACAGACACATTAACAAAACTATACCGTAAGAGCATCAAGACCCCCAGCAGGGTCAAGCACTCAAAACTTAAGACAACAAAGAGCTAAGGCTGCATGTGCAATTTCAGTTCATGCTTTCATTTCTTTTCATATAATGATATAGAATTTTCCCCATGAAATTACATTGACCATTTCAGTGCACAAAGACCAGAGCTCTCAAGGGATAAAACTCAGCTGAAGAACTGAGTAATTTAGCACCGGGAATATTATCTAGACTGTACAAGGACACATGGTCATGCAATAGGCTTATATCCTCAGGTTTATTTTCCTCTTCAAACCTGAATTTTCCATCATATCATCTCAGAATGGCTTCCCATGTAAAAGTACTTAGGTCCACAATTTGTTCTTTAGTTCTTTCTAGCAAGTGGGAGAGGAAATACCTATTTGGTTTTTCACAGAAACATTTGACACATAGGAGAGAGGCACTTGCATATCTTTTAAGGGAAGGAATGCTGAGGTCCATCTCAATAGGCACTTGAAAATTTTGGTTCGGGTCAACCAGTGGAAAGTCATTTTGAGATGATTTAAATCACTTCTATCAGATAAAACATCATATATAAAGTTCACGTGCTGGAACCATTTTCATTTAAAAAGTAATAACATGTATTTTCTTCTGAGTAGTCTGGTGCTACCCTACAAAGATTACTAACCTTGATTCCCTTTCCACGTATAAATGGTGATGGTTAGAAATGGTAGTCCAGCAGCATCTGCTCTTTGTAACTAAGACAGGACTGTGGGTGAACTTTCACAGTGAGATACCATGGTTTCTGGAGCAGTGTTGAGAATGATCTGTCCCATCTCTAAATGATCCTTGTTCCATATTGTCGTTTCCTTTCTTCTGGCAACATAAAGTTTCTTACGCAAGGCCATCACTGGTTTGTGATAGTATCTCTGCTGGAGAAGCGCACTTAAAGCGTTCTCTTTTTATTCAATAATCATAATACATAAAAATTCAGGGCAGTATGCTGTTCTGCTCTGAAAGAATGCTTTGTTTTGTTACCTTTTTGCTGTAGAGAAACTAATGGGAGAAGAATGCCAACAAATCTCTGTCAAACTACCCACAGACAAGAAATCTAGAAGAAAAGAATAGGCTCCTCACAACCGCAAGAAAAAGATAATGCTTATTACTATGCTTGAGAAGTCAAGTTGTTTAGATCAGGAAAATTTACATAAAAGAACTGGCAGAAGCTACTGACAGATAAAAGTCAACACTGCTCCTTCATCTTTTGGGAATTATGGGAAACATTTGTAAGTACACAGAAAGTTAAAAATAATGAGTGTATAGCAGTCACCCAGAAAAAAAATGCAAACAATAGCAACAGCTCTCCAGCACCATGACTTTTATTCAGAAAACTAATGTGTTCCAAATCAAATCAAACATGTTTTCTCCTCTTAAAAAAAAAAGAAAAAAAAAAAAAGAAAAAAAGAAAAAGCTTAGAGCTGTAGCTGTAGCAACAGAATATAGCAATGCTGAAAGGCAGTCTTACAAGAAAGTAAAACTGGGTTAATCCTTACAGCCATTAAACCATGGGGTGATCTGACATAAATACAGGAACACCATTATTAGGAAAATCCTGGACTGAATCTACAGAGAGGTAATCCCACCACCCTCTTTGCCTTCAGATTAAGAAGAAAACTCTAAGTCTACATGTAATAAGATTTTTATCTTATTTATATCACACTCCTGCCAAGATTTCTCTGTATATCAATATCAGTGTTATTTTCTTATTCCAATATATTTCACACTACCAAGATCCTAAATAAAAAGGGTGTAATGCAATATCAAGTACACGTACTTAATGAATGAACCTAAAGATCTCTCTTTCAAAAATCATTGTTTGTTCACACTCTGCTGCTGAAGTAGCTTTAATTCAGACCTTAGCACTTAAAGTGACAAATGAATTTCATGAACCTTTACAAAACTGTCAGGATCCCAATCAGTTAACTGACTCTAACTGGCAAAAGACCTTAATTTGTGTACTGACCAGCACACTGTGTTATGAAAGTCATATAGTGAAAAACCCGTCTACAGAAGTGTATAAGAAAATTGAAAATGACAACAAAGACGGTGCTCATGAAAAACTGGCTATGTTTTTTTTTATCACCATCTGCAAGCCAAAGATTAACTGAAGTTAGGGTAAGAAGGTATGAAACAGGATTTCAGTCTGCAGTGGGAGCATTAATTTGGAAAGAGACCAAAAGCAAGAGACAAAGCCTCTCTAAGAAAACCCAAGCATTTCAAATCCAAGAAATCCTTTTGAAACCTTACAGTGTTAGAATGTCTTGTGGTCTAAAACAAAGAAAAATTCTCTCTTGAAAACCAGCAGTGTATTGTAAAGGAGTGAGACTGAGCAGAAAAGTATGAAATAAATGAAAGAAATATTTTGTAAGTGATCTTGGAAGACGTAAGCTACAGAAGGGCAAAACTAGAAAAAACATAAATCTGGTTAAGAACTGACAACATGTCCCCTATGATCTTTAGCTCAGGTGACTCAATTAGAAGCATCTCCTCTGTGGAATAAATGAGGGAGGCAGAAGCTCTTTTTATGTCCTCTACAAAGCCCCAAGAGATGAGCAAGAAGTATTCTGATCCATTGCTTCCATTCCTTACTTCTGCTACTCAGCAGCTGCCCTACAGTGACTTACTCTAACACAGTGGAACGTGCTGTAGATAGTCTCCAACTTCCTTGCAGAAAATTCATGAGTAACAGGATCAATGCCTCTCTGAACTTAGAGGAGTACTAAGTGTATACACGAGAATGACTAGAAAAACTAATGCCTTGAATATTTAGGTGCTGCTAGTGTACAGATCTTCTAGAGGTCACACACATAAAATATCCAAATCAGTTTTTCCACCATCCTGTTCCTGCCAAGAAAGTTAGCTGGTCTTCTAACCCATCCAGATCTGAAAATATAGTGGCACTTTCTAGTTATATATTTATCTCAATTTCCACATAGGTACAGAGCTTAAAGCAACTATCACTCATTTGACTTGGAATGTTGCTTGCAGGATCCAATAAAGGATACATTCCTGACTTGCACAAGATGTGATCAAACATGAAAAGGCCTTCTAGCTACGACTCACTAAGAAATCAGTGGAGGATTGAGAGGCTGAAAGGCTGCTGGCTGACTGAGTAAGCCTTCTTCCACTATGGCCAGCAAGGACTGAGAATTGGCTATTCTGCCAAAATGTCAGGTATATCCTGGTTATTTTCCTGCTATCCTACTAGGTGTGGGGATTGGGGGGAAGAGAGAGAGAGAGACAGAGAGAGAGAGAGAGAGAGAGACAGAGAGAGGGATAGAGAGAGGAAAGAAAGAAAGTCTTACATTTATGGTCTTTTCATTATTGTGCTCCAGAGGAATCCCTTGGTCATCTTGCCAGAAGAAAGAACCAGTTATCCTTATTTGGCCCTCATAGAAAGGAACACCTTTTCCTCATTTCATTTGCCTTTTCTTATCTATCTATCTATCTATCTATCTATCTATCTATCTATCTATCTATCTATCTATCTATCTATCTATCTATTTATCTATCTACCTACCTATCTATCTATCTATCTATCTATCTACTTATTTAAATGTCAGCCATGCCAGAAGGAAAAAGGGTATCTCACTTGACTCCCAGATGGAAAATCATTCCAAAAGAACAAGTTCCCTGCTGAGAACAGGAGGAAGAGGAATACATTAATTTTAAACTGAGCTGATTTTTCTCAAACACATGACTCCTTGTTTTTAAGCATAGTTCACATGAACTGCCTGCATGAAGCTGGAAAAACTTGTCTCCTGAACAGCTCAGATATGGCAACTTCAGAGAACTTTACTGAGGATTTAACAAGACAAAGCTTCTCAAAAATGGCAGATGCAGCAGACATCGGGTCTAACTCACCTAAGCTCTGCTATGCTACCACCAGGTACCTATTCATTGTAGGACCTGCTATCTCTCAAAGATAGTCTTTCATGGTAAATGTGCCACTAGTAGCCTCTAAAATTATTTAGACATATCAGTATGAGCAAACATCTAAACTGTGGCCTTATTCAAAGGGAAATTCCCTTTTATTTTTGCTTTTTGGTGGTTTGGGTTTTTTCAAATAGTGTATTTCTTGATCTCTCAGGGGAGCCAGCCCTTCTGCTTCTCTTTTTCTTGTTTCAGTACATCAGTCTGCTTTTCACCTGTCAACTTCCCACATTTCAAACCTTGCTCTCAATCTGAGAAGTCTTAGGAGACAGAACAAGGTGGCTGGTTATTCTATAATGGCATTCAGCTAGGAGTGAACAATGCAAAGGACCAAGTGAAAATGCTAATCAGTGTTGCTTGAGCTTGAGAAGGAAGACATCAAGAAACTGCAAGGCCACAGTTGTAGACTTCTCTAGATACACATACTCATCTTGTTTGTCTGCTGATTCCAAAGTGTTGCAGGATAGTTTTGTTCTAAACTTGTATGTAAGAAGACTAAGTTGGGAGGTTTTTTTTCCCCCAGAATAGCTACAAATTATATGTCACAAAATTAAAAACAGAAATTTATCATATTCTGAGAGGCAACAGTGTAGTTTTGAGTCATGCTAATAAAGACAAGAACAACATTTCAGAGCCTATTATAGTGGCCACTTATGTCACAGTCTGACGGTGCTCTGTAAACATCCAAACCAAGCTGTGCTTTTTTTTAAAAAAAAAAAAAATTGAGTCAGAAAATAAGCATGGATTAAAGATTTCTGACAAGCTGCAAATAGGTAACCAAATAATACTTAGCATGATAGAAAATACAGTATTTTCCAGAACGTTAACTTGATACTGAAATAAGAGAATTTCATGCTTTTACTTCTGCATGGCTATCAAGTTGAGCCCAACAGAATAAATTGGAACCATATTCAAGTCTATTTTTTTCCTGCTGGCTTTACAGCTTCCCCATGCTTTCTGCACATTACACATTCCCTCTCTTTTGCTCTCAGCATTTGGACTCTCTCCTTCAGGCATTCTGTAATCCTGCCAGCCAAAGAGCTTTGCTTTTAGTAAGTAGATCTGCCAACTTAAACATCAGTCTCCTAAGGCAATCAAATAATGAAACACACATGTATGTACTTGCTCATTATCTGTCAAATACTTCTCTAGCCCACTACAAATGATTTTTGCAATCTGGGGTTTTCACAGGAGCATGCATTCATACATAGTTTTCAAAGATCAAATGCCATGGTTCTCCAGAGTTCTGTGTCTTGTTTGTACACTCAAACCCAATGACCCTGCAATTTCCATTTTAACATCTAAAGATATGAAAAACGAAAAACTTAAAAACACAAAGGTTGTGCAGAAAACTTCATATGGAGTAAATCCTTCAGTTTCTTGAATTTGGTAGAGAGGTCTCCTGTAAAACAGCACAGATTCCTCCATGGCAGAACACTCTTTCCACGTTTCCAGTGTGTCTGGAAAGTTAACGTATAACCATTCCAGGTGTCAAGAGTATTTTTCATACCTCCCCCATTACTCATCTATCATCCACACTTGATGTCTTGACTTCCACTTTCCAAACTAGTGTCTCCTGAAAAAGGAATCTAATGTATGATGCTAGCAACAGAGTAACCCAGGAAAAACTTTGAACTTTGTCATACTAGGATGAAATTGCACAGCCACACCTCTTGTTTAAGTAAGGTTGCAGTTTAGTACATGGCAAGATAAAGATGGGAGCAAAAGCATCTTTCAAGGAAGTAAGTTATTGATTAGTATTAGAAAAACAAAAATCAAGTTTCAAGAATAGTAATTTACTACGTAATATCACCATATGCAAAAATTACTGTACTGTGAATCATGATTATGATACAATAAAAAAAACCTCTCAAAACTAATAGAGATGCACCATAAAAACTTAAGGTAAGAGGTGCTTAAAAAACATATGTCACTCAAATGTTCTATTGTAAGACATCCTCTACATGTATGAAATACTGAGAATTTGAAACTGTGGACTTGCAAAACCATGAAACAAGTAAGGTAACACTAAATTATGTCACCATATTTGTTGAATCTGCACACTCACATTCTAGTAATTCAATTTTGATGCTTATATTTGGATTCCAGCTGGTGTAGGAAGAGGTACGTCAGGAAGATTTGTTCTCCAAGGAAGTGTTTTGGACATCCAGTACACAGTAACTGAAGCTAGCCATGGAGTGAGAAGATGATACTCACTCCTTGGGACAAATGAATATTTACAGAGTCAAACCCAGTGGATTTCTGGTTCCTGGATTTATTTATTTCAATGAAATGTAACTGCTAAGGTTCTTTTATGTTAGGAGTTTTTAAGAGTCACTGTCCAGGTTCACCTTTTTGAAGGCCCTCCTATGACAAAGAGATTAACCTTGAACTATCTGAAAGCAGTAGGTTTGTTTGTTTGTGGGTTTTAAAAACTGTTTTGTTTATCTCATTCCTTACAGCAGCCATGAGCACCTTTGCTCACAACGTCCTAAAAATGACATAGATGAAGTTCTATGAAACACTAATTAGTCACGTAATTGGAAAGTGCAGAAATATCAATGAAAAAATCTGTTTCCAGAGAGAAGGCTGAAGGCTGTGAAGAACAGGTGGCTCAAGACCACACACTGATCAACCTGAATGAAGCAATTTTAATTCAGTGAAGACCTTGAAAAAAACAAAGCAGAATAAGTGGGAAAGAGGGTGGGAAAACTATATCACTAAAATATTGTATGAGATGGCACACACTGAAAGAAGCTGTACTTACATGTATAATCACAAATTTTAAATGCAGTTTTGAAACCTTAATGTTCTCCTACTGTAATGTGCAGTTCATTGTTTAAATCAAGGTTTGTTGAGAGGAACTCTGTATTTATTCTAAATAATTTGTAACAGTAACAGAATACATAAATAAAACTGTCACCATATTACTTCTTCAATTATAAGAAACCCCTATTACTGTCCCATTAGTTACCCAAACAGACAACCCTAAGGAAAACATCAGCCCTGCCAAAGTATCTATCAGCCTAGAGCAAATTTTTAACATGTATCAGTGAAGAGCTCTGAATATATTGAAAGAAAATAACTTGGTGAAAGTAATTTCTATATTGTCATCACCAAATACAATTAAATATATGTAGTTTCCCAAATGAAAACACTTCATTACTAAATTCACAATTCTTACCATTAAGGGATAAAGAAGTTAAGTAATCTACACTAAAAATGTACTAAAGGAAGAAGTTTGGACTAATTAGTAACAGGCTTTTAATTCATACAGAAGTTATGAGCTCAGAACAGGAGTAACAGGGTGAAATTACATGCCATGCATTAGCCTAGGACTTCAGAAGAGATGCTCACAACAGTTTCCCTTACTTGTATTCAAAATTTATGAAAGGACAGTCTGACTCTATTCTTTACATCAGCATTTATGGTGTAGTATTTCATGCACATTCATATTCTATGATTCTGGTATGCTGGAATCTCTTCAAAAAACAGCTAAGGTTTGTGCTCCAAACCCTAAAGACATTGGGCATTTTGCCTAAGAGAACTAGGAGTAAGAACTATGTGATTTTTCCCAATGCTGCCAAATCTTGACTACAGGTCGATCCTGTTTCTTCTGAAGTCGAGATGAGTTTTGCCACCAATTTAAGAGAAAGTAGAATAGTAACCTATGGCTTCTTGTAGGAACAAGTTCTTTAGGTAAAGGAAAAAAACCCTCAACCGTGTATAATATTTTCAAGAACATTAGTACTTTAAAATAATTTTATTTTTAGTTTGCATCCAAAAGGATTTTGAATAAAGAATTTTAATACTCTATTTAGAAGAGAGCAGCTCACATTAACAAGCATGGACATATTCCATCCAAACTACTAGAGAATTTACCACTGTATTTGATTGACTGGCTATTAAGTTCAAACAGACATTGAGAAATAAAAAAAAAAAAAGAAAAAAACCCACAAAAACCCCCCAACAAAACAACCATTCTCGTCTAATTGGCATGTTCTTACTGTGTCATAATAAAACTCTACATATTTGTCTTAGAGGAAACATCTGGAGAAAAAGCATAACAGTTAGTAACTGTCTTCCCCTTTTTTTGCTAAACTGTTCATGCAACTCAAAGTCCTGCATCCTAAATCACTCTGGAAGGTATCAGCAGCCCACGAGCTTTTTCAGTGAAGGTTTTAATAGATAAGACTTTCAACTTGCTAAGAGCCAAGACTTTATGCTAGTTGCTCTGTAGTAAACATTGTTTGACCAGTGGTTTAATATTATCCCCCAAAACTGTACTGACAATAGTGGGATTGTGAAAATCTCTCATTTCATGTAGGGGGCTGCAGTTTACACAGGCTACCAGAAAGTTTTTAGAGTTGTAAGCACTAAGTTTGATCCAAGAGGAAGTCAGAAAAACGAGAAAGTTCCAGGGAATGCATTCTAATCTTTCAACCAACAGCAAAGAGAATTCAAACATTCATCACTTTGTGCCCTTAAGAAGCCCTCACTCAATGAACAGAGGTCCTATTTTCTGTTATTTCAGAAGAAATTTTTGCTACTTGCTGTTTAGAATGTGTTACTTAAAATTCTATCAATTGGCCAGGCCAGATTACAAGCACGACTAGAAAAATTTTTATGCCTAGAACTGGCTTGCACTGGAGTAAAAGGCCTCCCTAAATCTTTTTCTTATGAAGAAAATTGCTTATTTAGGCTACTAACTAGCTACTCTATTCTGGCTTCAGAAAAATTGAGTAGATTTGGATTGGCCAGAATATATTCTACATTGTACTTAAACATCTGTACAGATTTTGCTCCAAAGTACCTAAAATAAGCCTTCACAGCAGACCCATGTACCAGCAGAGATGGAAAGGCCAAGGAACAGAGGACACCTCGCTGCAACCCACGGTGTCCTGGCACCTCACAGTCCTTTGCAGACCCCATCAGGGCAGATGTCTCTCATGCACACGCCAGTCAACTCAGAGCAAAGCAGGAAATGAGGGCGGGTGTTGCCATGGTCTCTGTCGCTCCTCACCTGTGCCAAGCAGCTGTGTCTTGGCAAGGAGACAATCCAAGGGTAAGGTCAAAAGCACAACAGACATTTTCCTGTCCCCATCCAAGCGCAGCACATGAAAAATTGCAATGAAATTTGCATGAAAAAATAGCACTTGAGGACTGGAATGTGTGCTCACAGTGTTGAACATGATGTGCAAATAGGAAAAAGACTGAAAATGTTTCCCCTTAACTACTTATTTCTAGAATGTTCCTGGATAGGGAGATAATGAAACCAGATATAGCTGTACAGCCTGATCTATCATAATGCATAATTAGTAGTTTCTTTCATTAATTCCCTAATTTAAGAGCCTTCATCTACCGCCAGCAAAAAAGAGCTGAGGTAGAGGACTTGGAAATTAAAAACTAACCTCACAAACTAAGAGGCTTCTCCTTGAGAAAGACTGCCAGAGAAGCTGTAACATGCTTTGAAACATTGATTTGCAGCGTACCATTCAAAAGTTTGGCAAGAATACTCCTCCATGCTTATCTGCTATCTACCAATGTTATCCAAGCAGGATGAAGAGATCTTGGAAGAAACACGTTATAGCACCAAAGTTTTGTCTCCTAACCCCAACAAATAAATTCTACTGTTGTATCTGCAAACAGGACATACAAACCTGCTGCACCCATGCCTCCTGCTAGGTTGTTGTGGTAACTCTATCCCAGCAAAAACCAACTCAGAGGGGCAATCCCTCTCAGAGTACAGATCTCAGGTTGCAATACTCTTCCTTCCATCCCAGCTGGTGATGAGGGGGCTATGGAATCGGAGTGTTCAAACATGCTGCATCCAACAAATTCAACCCCACAGAGGAGAAGGAACAAGGTAGAGACCACTTGAATTATACCAATCTAATGTGCTTGAGTGGAATAGTTTGGCTTTTTGCCACTACCTTTACAACTTTAAGTGGGCATGTGTTTTACAAGGAAATATCAAAATGTGCAAAGAAAGCAGAGTTAACTTTGTTTCTCTAAAATGTAGACACTAAAAAGAAAAAAAAGGTAAAAAGCCCTCAGAAGGAAAAATCAACATCATCTATTTTACTGAAAAGATACAACAGCTGCTCAAGATGCTCAGGAACCTGAATGGACTCAAAGTAACTGCCATTCATGCAAGAGATCTCCCTTCTGCAGGAGCATCTTCCCATCCCAGATGCCACCAAGTTATTTGCCAGCACAGATGGAAACTGGCATGTTTAGACCTACCAAAGGCAGATCTCACTTCTTGCCCTCAACATCCACAATCTCCAGTGAAGAAATCATCTCAGATACTGACCTCTAGGAAATGTTCTAACATAGAAAATGATGATGAGCATATACAGACGTAGTGGATTGTATGAGAAAATTGTCTGACAGTTAACTGAATTCTTAAAGACATTTTTCATCAATCATATCATAGTTTACATAGTAGTATTGAAGTATAAGATAGTCTCAAAAGATATTTTTGAAGTGTAGAAACCATATGCAGACATGCATTTCCCCGGATCAGGGCAGTAATGTATTTTTGAAAATCTGCCTTGAGGATCTTGTTACCTGAAAAGCCATCAGCTTAAACATGATTTTTTAATGTTGTCTTACATGTAAACTATTTTTATACAGTGGGTCAACATGTGAAAATAAAGAACAAGATTTAGGTGCTATTCTTGTGTACTGCAGCATATTGCATTTATAAAAGACTGAACAAAAAGCAGTCATATTAATACAAAAGGTTACGCCTGTTAAGACTTCATAAAAAGATTTCAGGCAATGTCCAAGGATGTAGGCATTTCTACAACACAGTGGAAAAAGAGAAAACAAACAAAAAAACCAAAACCTCAATAAAAAATCTATGCAAATGCCTTTTCTTAATGAAACCATTACAAAACAGAATTGCATTTTAGACATGGGTTTTGCTGAAAGCATGAACAAAATTAGCAACTATTAACCAGAGTTAATACTTTTTGGTTGGTTTTTTTTTTTTAAGCCAGAAATTCTCTCTAAGTTTTCCCAAGTACTCAGATTCTCACCAAAGAGTTCTCAGGACTTAATATCCTTCTCCAGATAAAATAAGCATGTCTTTAATATCGTGTAATTCCCTTTGTCATTCTTAGCCATGAAAATAAAGAAGTTCTTTGTATTCTAGCCTTCAGATTGATTTCATGGATATTCATCATGGAGAGCAGCTTTGGAGTAAGACGCAGATGTGAAACAGTGCACAGCCAGCTGCAGTTAAAGACCTGTGTTCTTTCACACAAGAAAATATGGATGCATATATGGTATCACACAACTATTTAAGTGGGCACAGTTATTTGCTCAGGGTGCTGAATATCCATTCTTGGCAAACACTTAATGCCATGTATTGCTGAAACTCACAAACTGATGTTATACACAAGCCTAATTAAGAACTATTTGCTAACCAGTGAAGGGTTTTTTTAGATGTTCCTGGATCACAGCTAAAGGACCAGACCAAGACAATTCCAATGAGAGATGTAGGCTGATTCACCTTTGCCATGCTTTACATCTGCCCCAGCTTTCATGCCAGCACAAGGTATTAGCAGACTAAATCAGAAGGCTAAGAAAGGTAAGCAAAGTCACTCAACATAGTGCAACTGCTGTAATCATAGAAAGGCATATTAAATTCAGTATGACACAAAACAGACAAATATTTTTTACAGCACCAAAATAGGAGTGTCTTATTCTCTCAGCTTCTTAGTGCAAAATGTGTAAAAGAAAGCATTATTTTTGTTAGATTAATTAGACTAACACAGTCAGGGTAAAGAGATTCATTTCAGCCACACAAGCCTTTTCAGTCCAAGGTCACCTTTGAGGATTAAAAGGGGGTTCTGTGTGCTCCAAGTGATATATTTTTCACAGGAATACCTATTGTTCAATTAAAGTATTATTCTAGAAAGCTCTCTCTCTCACACTTTAATTTTTATCCTGTGAGGATTAAAGCACAACATGGAAGATGCTATGTTTAAAGGTCCTTCCTCCCTCCTGCTTCCTTCCTCCTGTACCAGCAGGTGGGGCCACGCATCAACCATGAACTTGCCCAGGCCCTCTATCCACGTGCAGTTTGTAGTTGTACTTGCAAAGCCTCCCCCTGTGCTTCCTCTGGTGCTTACAAAGGCTTTTTTAGTTATTATCAACCCTGCTACTATCACCGTGGAAAAAATACTCTATCTCACTTCAGCGGAGCTCGCAAAAATCTTTGCAACCATCAGTGATAAAGCAGGTGGCAAGGACTCAGTTTTCAGACGCATGCACTTATCTGGCACCTACAAATTTGCCTAGAAATGTGATCACAAGTAGCCGGCAAGGCTGTATGGCAGGAACTTGCCCCATTTCTCAGTGCAAGTCAAACTCAACTAATGTGAAAATTCATGACTGCAACACAGTTCTGACAACTGGAGCAGGGCAAAGGCTTAAACTGGTTCTAAAAAGAAAGAATTCAAGGGCTCTGGCTTGAATGGTAAATATATTTACCATTTGTATTTGTCATGAGATAGTGACTCATCACTTCATCCCATAATTTCCTTTTTCCATTTGCCTAAATCAGGCAAGATGACTGTTTTCTTCCCAATGGAGGCTCCAGGTTCGCTGCATTTCACTCACTCTTATGTCCCTCAATACACAAATCAAAATAATTTTTCACAAATGGATTGCTACACTGGCTTTAAAGCAAAATTAAAGAAACAAATCCTACAACACATTCAGTTAAACCATGCACAAATGGTTTTATGCCCTCTGTCAGTTTGGATCTCTGTCAGATATTGCATAACCTGGTTGGTGAAAGGAAAAGAGTTTCCAAATGTTCCGTGTCATTATCTTTGTGTAACTTGCTGATCTGTATCTGTTCTAGGAGAAGAGTGAAAAATAGTTTGGGCTTTTTCTTGAAAAAAAAAAAAAAAAGTTTTATAGCTTCAACACAAGAAGGAAGAGCTTCAGATTATTTTTAGGCTCAAAATCAGCTGAAATAGTACAAAGTGTCAACATAAACAACCCTTTTAAGTTACACAGGAAGTTGCAGGAAGCACCAAAACATCAAAACATACAAATTATTCATATAAATTTCTGGTCTGCCCTTCTGCAATCTGATCTTACTTCAAACTGAGAATTTAGCATTCCAAGTTAAATCTGAAAGTATTTTAGTCCACCAATCAAAGCTTTATGTTCCAAAGTCTGCTGAAGATCAGCCTTCACAAGCCAGGTAGGGAAATGATACTGTACGAATCAATTCTAAATGAATGTGGCCATATCAGATGAACTGAATCAATGTTAGCAAAATGTATCAGGTCTTTGTACAGCTTACACACTTCTCACTTGCAAAGAGTTGAGGAGAACCGGGATATGCGAGAGGAACCAGCCTAATGTAGCTTCAATTAAAAAAAAAAAAAATCATTCCAAGAGAAAAAACAAAACCTCAGTCATGTAAAATCTTTACTGCTTCACACAAACTTCAAATATTTAATGTGGGGAGTAAAGATGATCCTGTGCTGTGTCTTCACTGCTGCAAGTGCTTCAGTCCAGCCAGCAGCAGCCAGGCACCCCTGCCTGGTGGGAAAAAAATGTGGCAGGTTGGGCCACTTGGAACCTCTCCACAGCAAGAGGAATTACATCTGCCTTGCCATAGCAAGCCATGCATCAGGCCTGAGACTGGAAGGTGCTAGAGACTTCTTGGGGCTTCTGTTTCTCTTTAATTCTCATATCCTTTCAGATGCAATTAAAAAAAGAAAAAATCCCCACAAAATCAGACTAAATCTAGTATTTTATTGACAAAGATAAGGGGAAGACAGGCAAAATGTAACAGTCCTAAATTTCAGCCATGGAATGATAATTCTTGCCTTAACAAATCAATTGTTTTAGAAACTTAAATAAGCCATGAATAAAACAAAAATATGGGGAAAGATTTAAGTGTTTTAACGGAATTTAAGACAACCAGCAAGGGGAGTTTTGTTTTCAGATTTGCTTTTAACATTTAGGAAACTCCCTGTTTCTAAGTAGGATTGACTGCGTAAGACACAGGCCTGATGAGCAGCTCTGCCCATATCACCAGCCTCACTGACTGCAAAGTGTGTTCAGGTGTCTATATTTATTTGTGTGCAAGTAATAACACCATTGTGAGTACTGGCAGCATTGTACTTAAATACTGCAAATTAGATCTAATACAGAACAATCGGGACATTGATGAGCAAGTGATCAGGCTTAACAAAGCCAAGGGAAAAAACATTCAGAGTGAATAATTAAGTATTAAAGAGTATTGAAAATATTAAAAAGGGTTTTCTTCAAAAAATAAACCCAGGTATATGGCAAAATTAAGGGAACGTCTTTGATTATGCATATATATTCTTTGAAATCTCAAGTTTCTGATACTCTTATGAACATATATGTAACAGGCGTACATACAGAATTATTCTTGACGGAATTAAAAAAGTAGATAGATTACAAATAAATGAGGTACATTTAAGAAGTCTTAAGTTACATTTCCCCCTTGATTTGTCATTTCAATCCACAGTACTTTCAATTCATCAAGTAGTGAAAATGTAAACTTGACTGCATTTGGTCAAGCAAGTTTCACACTACACATTAACTTATTGGAAATACACTCTAAGGGTGTAGAGAGAAGTATCATCCTGGGAAGAATCTTCTGGCCTGCTGCCCATTACATTGGCTGCTGGACAATGTTAACTGTGCTATTCCCTGCCTCAAATAAGATACACAAAAAATAGTGAAGCCATCTGGAAGTCAAACATATTGCTGAACTGTATTTCTTTATCTGAACTGTATTTCTGCCCTCACCTCTGGTTTTACCCTAATTTTTGCAGCATTCTGCTAACTTAAAAATTACACCTTCATTTTGATTTTTATAATACTCTTTCAGTACAACATTTTCAAATTTGTTTTTAAGATCCAAAGCACTCTCTGTCTTAGATCTCTTCAAAAAAAAAGATCTGTAAAGAAACTACTTATAATTACTTTTCCTAATTTCTTTTAGGAATATAAAATACTTTAACAGTAATTAAGCCTGAAGTTCAAATTTCTATTCAGAAGGGTCTAATCCTGGTCTTAGGGCATTATGAAGGTATCTAGCCTCTTATGTGAAGCTTAAAATCTTTAATTCAAAACCAGTTATGGGAATTCCTTTTTTTTTGATCATTAGAAAACAAGGTTGGACTGCAACATGATTCTTAAACTTTTTAAAGCACAGCATGATTATCTGTGCAGACTTTGAGATTAAGATTCCCAGTTAAATCAGAACATTTTTTTGCTTCTAATTCCCACGGTCCCATGGTATTAAAAATGAACACATTGCACGTACTGCAATGGTACTTTTTCTAAAGGCAATAAACCTCACATAGGCAGTTATATATAAGCAGAGCCCCCCAAATCTGCAGCAGAATTTTCCAAAGTAACTCCCAGAAGCTGAAACTCCCATAAATGCCTGTTACAAACACAGTCCTGGGGCAGGCTTGGAAACAGCAAGATTAATGACAGGACTTCCCAGCGCAGTGCTATGGCCAGCTCACAGCACAGAGTTGTGAACAGAAGCATAGAGCAGGCATAAAGAAGTTAAAGTGCTACTTTTTAAACCAAGTAACATCAAAGTCGGGGTGCTGTTTGCTTCACCACAGCATGCACATGTAAAAAATGAGACTTTTTTCCATTCTCTGCTGCTCAAAATGACCTGCCAGCATTGAGGTGTCTATCCAAAACGCCATGTTTATTCTCCAGTTACATAGGATGGTGACAACTATCTCCACAGGGGGGTCAAGAAAAGAGTCAGTGTCACCGGAGCAGCACACATTAATATCCAATACAAGGAATTATCAAAGATGTAATAGTTTCTCTTTTCAAAGGGAATACTCCATTTGCTAATGAAAGAGAAAACATGAAGCTCTAACGACCAGCAGTTAAGAGTTCAACGACTTCAGAGCCAGGGACAGTATAACTTAAAATGCCACTACAGCCTCATCTGCCCTCAACTTCATCCTAATGATGATTTACATCTAGGCACTGCTGACTTGCAGGCAATGCTTGCTACAGAGCTTCAGAACACTGCTGTATAAACCAGTGCAGATTCACTCTTTATTAAGGTCCCCACCAACCTAGAAATGCTTCTGCCAGGTTAACTTACATTTATGTATATTTCCGCCCTTATCTTTGCTAGTTATCAGCACAGCTGAATATAAACTTACAATTTGGACAGAGGGATGAAAGTTGATAATTTGCAAGTGACGCTGCAAACATTTCTGTGTAGGCAGTATGATGATACTATTCATTACTGGGTCACTGTGAAAATCATGAGCACATACTTTAACTCTTATTATGTACAGTTAGAAACCCAGAGAATTTATGATGTATTAGAAGTTGAAGGAATATAAGCCAATCTAGACTTCTCCAACAGGCTGTAAAGTCTATTCTAAAATGTACTTGGCTTATTGATCTGTAAGACCCAACTATCTGAATGCAGGTACAGGAGACAAAAATCACTTGGAGGAAGGTTTTTTTTTGTTTCTTTTGGCTTTTTACCCCAAAGCTTTTCCAATTATAAAAGAGAAGATTTGTTTTTTATCCTAACAGAAGAGTTCTGATAAAGTTCTGAGTTCTGTGTAATATACTGTTGCAAATACAGGTTAAAAATCAACTTAAAAAGATATTTCCTTTGTTTAACCTTTTTTTATATAAGGCTATCTTTTTCTACTGCATGCCATACCCCCAAAAATGATAAATATTAACTTCCCTTTAATATAATTTCATCGTTCATTTTTAAATATTCATTCTTACCTTTAATGCCACAGGTAACCCCCCCACGACCAGAATATATCTTTTGCTGCTAGCAAGAGATTTGTGGCAAGAACATACTCTCATTTAGAACACATAGTATCGGGCTCACAGAGAACTTTCTCAATAGTGAGTTTGATAAACCACAAAAGGAAACACTTCCATCAGTTTCTTAGAAACCTAAAATAAGTGTTAGCTAGTTTGTTTTCCACTTAAGTTTTTACAGTGGAGAATTACAAACATACTTTTCAACCTGTGAGATGTGCCTCACAGTAAGTCACTGTGCCTGAGACAAACCACATGAAACTACAAAGCGTATGAGCTAAATATTACAATGTAGAAACAATTCTTAATTGACTGAAATGAGCTGTACACTAGAAGAGCTAACCAGCAGGTGCTATATATATGAATGTACACTCAGACAAGACTGTGAAACAAAAACATCTGAAACCATGCACCTTCTGAATACTGACCTTGTTGCTCACTCTCTGATTCAGCTTTTGCAGGACTTGGTGCTACTGGAAGAGGGCGAGGAGGACGAGGCTTTGGAGTGGGGGGAGATATTTTTTTTCTTCCAATGTACTCTACATAAGTTCCTGGGAAATCCCCCCTCTCCCCTGTGGTTTCATTAAAGCCATTCAACCAACCAATTTCCTCAGGCTTTGCTTCTTCCCCTTCACTGAATCCAAGGGCTAGTAAGGTACCTTTATTCACAGTTAATATATCTCCTAAGTGCAAGTCAATGTCTTCTTCTCGCTCTTTTTTGTAGTCATATAAAGCTCTGTATTGATATCCCTCAGCACTCATCTTGGCAAATGATTTAACATTCAAAAGTGTTATTAAACAGTATTAAAATGCAATTGTCCAGTTATAGTTTTATGTACAGAGAAATTCAAGATGAATTAAATGGGATGACGAAAATGTCTCTTAAGTTATTAAAATCCAACAGAGAATGAAAAAACACCAGTCTGCCTTTTCACTGCTGATGTTTTTACCAATGTATTTACTCTTAGTCACCGTCTGTAGCAGAAGTTAAGTGCTCCAATTCTTCTACGTCTAGCAATATTCTTCCAATTAGTTCTTCTTCTGGATTTTCTGGCACTTCTGTGTCTCCATACACCAGTTCAGCCGACTCTTTAGCCAGTCACGCTTTCTTCAGATGTATTTGCCACAGACTGCACACACACCTTAAATATTCTGCCACCAACCTCTGCACACATGCTTTTCCTGGAAAGAGAAGAGAAATCCGATGAAATCATTTCACATTCTTTTGATGATTGTGAACTTGGTACTCTACCTACAACTTAAGCTTTCTGCAACCCTGGCAAAGACTGTGTCCCACATAAGAACCCTACGTAACAATAAAATCAAGCAAAAGCACAAAAAATATCTCCAACTAATATTTGCACTTTTAGAAAGGATATATGTCAAATTATTTGAACTAAATTTGTACCACTGCAGTATGAGGCATGCTTCCTTCTCTGTGACTTACGGCTACTGAAAAGTCTCAGGGTGAGAGGGCTAAGCCCTGGAGCTATCCCTCTAGTGCAGTATCTAACCTGGCAGCAAGATTTTATACACTATCTCCCTGAAGCCAGACAGCCACACCCCTTCTCCACAAAAGGTCCATCAAGACAGAGGAGGAGCTTACTGTAATTAGCACTGACCACTGGGGTATTCAGCCTCCTTCTGTTTATGACAAGGGTGAGGATGGGCAACAATCCCCATCCTAAAGCCTGTATTTCACAAACCTTTTGGAGGAAAGTGTCTTCTCACAATCTGTAGAAGAACCGAGAACTCAAAAGTGATTTTACTTGATGACTACCATATTTCCCCTTCTTCTTTTTTAAAGAGGGGCTTTACCACTCCCCCATCTTCCAGATGTTTTTTAATGTGTTTATGGCATAATACTCGAAAAACAATCAGCAACTGAAACAGGCACACCCAGACCACCTAAGCAGCCCTTGCAGGAGTAAAGAATCAGGGTGAATGCTTAAATTACATTAAAGGCAAGAGAACACAGGCCTGAACTTTTGGCTCAAGGTTGCCCAACCATAAAGTAAAAGAAAAAATATGAATAAAACCAAAATCTATTTAGGGAACAGTTGCTTGAAGACATTTAGAACAGTGAAAGCTTTCTAAACATTATTTTAACTGTTACTCATTTTCATCTACTTAAAAAGACAAGCCAAATCATAATTTGAAATGCTATACTGGAAACCAGAAAATACTAACTACTCAAAGATGCACTGAAAGTCCTAAACTACATCTGAATAAAAGTCCTGAGAGAGCTGTGTAATACCAGTAGGTAAAATATTGACTGTGTACTGCGTATTCAATTTATTGAAAACTCTTTTTTCTTTTTGTGAAACACTCCCTTTTTAAAATGTAAAGAGACACCAGTAGACAGGGCTGGAACAGGGAACATCTGACAGCTCTTTTCCACACCATTTTTTCTAATGTCTCAGTCATCAAGTCCTTTGAAATATGACTAACTGACAAGCTAAGAAGTGTTTATAAGAATGCATATGGGCTTTCTGTGCCAGTGAACGAACCTGATCCCTAATTTGTATGTGGCTCCTCTTCAGCCCATCAGGGCCCTGCAGCATGTTGCAAAACATCTCTCGTGACAGAACAGAGAAGAAAATCTTAAATTCTTGAAGAACTTCCTTATCATGCCTTGCAACCAGTTTTTGTTGTAGGAAAGAATTATCTGAGCCTGAATTAGACTTCCTATTTCAAAAAGCTTGCACGTAAGTATTTATTTTAACAATTTGCAAATCTATCCATGTGTATTAGGCACCCAGCTCCAACCAAAGTTTTAATTAGAAATTTCTGCAGCCACTTCTGAAAAAACAAACTATGCTGCCTACCTGATGCTACCAAATGTCACAGACTTTGCAATTAACATGAATAGTTTCACTGACATTTAACTTTGCTTCTTCTACCATAGAAAAGTCTACTGACAAAAACTGGGGAAAAAGTATCAATGTAGCAGTGTAGCAAAGTATCAAGTGTAGCAATGGATCAATGTATCTACTAAATAGCAGAGAAGCCTTTATAAAAGCACGGATTTCTCCTGTTTCACGTAGCAAGAGAAAAAATAAGTTTTGATCCAAGTGTTTTGATTAATACAAATGTTTCCAATCAAAACCAACTAGCACACAGAAAAGCCTACTAGAAAATTACCACTTTGACTACTTTAAATACTCTGAAATATTTATTTTCTTTTTATGGAAGGTTCAACAAGTGCTCTGCTACAACTACGTATTTAACTCTTACTGCCTATGGACATTTTGGCAGCCAACAAAGTCTTCTAAACACTGCATAATTCAACTAACTTGACCTACTCCTCTGATCTTTTATTATCAATTGTATCATAGAAGGTTTATGGCCATATATTTAAAATGAGTATTTCTGCCTCTTCTGCATCTTTTGAAAATATAGAACTAGAAACATTGTAGCAATGTAAGAACTTCTTATGACAACTTTAAAGCATATTTTAAAAACTCAAAACATTAGAAAAACTCAATGAAGTTATGGTAGAAAAGTTTCCTTAGATTCAGTTTCCCTGGGGCTCAGAGCTGCAGTACCTATTCATACTCACTTATCAGCACCACCCTCAGTACAGAGTCCCCAGCATCTGACATCCTGATCTATGGTTCACGTACCTGAAGACATTCCTGTAAGTCAGCCATTCTGAACTCCTTGGATTTATATCTTTTTCTATTGCTAGTATGTGTCAGGTTCAGGGATGAACTAAGACTCAAGAGTTTAAGAACCTTGAAGATAGACCTAACAGGGACTAGTCTTCCACATGTGCCCAGTAACACCACAGTAACACACATCCAAAATGCCCTCTTAGAGCACTTCACTAAGATCCTGTATAAAAAGTTCCCTTTACTCCAACTGAAGTTACACACCCTCTACTCTCAGGTATTTTGACTCAAACTGACTTAATTTGATTGGTCCTAAAATATATAGCTTGAACACCACCTTAAAGAGATTGAAACAAACAAACCAAACACTTCAGGGAAGAAGGAGTCTTCTATTTGAGATGATGTATTACTGGATTTCCATTTGGCTGGTCAAATGGAAAAGGAGGAATAAGTATTGTAAGAGAATCAATGTCCATTTGGTTTTTATTTACTGTCTAAGAGCTTGATGCCACTAAAAGATTCCTGAGTTCAGGGAGAATTCCAGTCTCTCAGCAGAACGGTTTTGTTGGGCATTTCAGAAGTGATAAAATTTAAACTTCAACAGAAAAACTCAAGATATTCCTACAAGTTTAGGTGGAAAAGGAAGGGGATATGAAACCTTCCTCTTTACCTTCCCCCTCTTCCCTGTTAAAAATGACATCTGGCTCCCACTTCACTTGTACCCAAGTGTTTCCTCCCATACAAACTATTGTGCCTTTGGTGCCAGAGAATAAAAACTTCTACACTGCATATGCAGTGTAGAAGTGATAGAGTGATACAGCGATATCAGAGGGGTGGGCTGGTTACTGGTACAGCATCCCTAATGCAACATGAAAAGATTTTCTTCACCTTTATATTAATAAATTTAATAACCGTATCTCCTTGCACTGCAATCTTTCTAAATACTAATTTAAAAAATCCCTAGAGAAACAGTGCCTAACACAAGCTTCCCTTCCACTGCAGGATAAGCTTGGTAGATAGAAGAGCTGACTAACATACTCAGGGAGACACTGAAATAATGAGAATTGAGGGATAAGTAGGGAAATTTGTCTGGAGACCGACTCTTCTCCCCACTAGGTGTCTACACACCTGTGACTCGAACTGCAGCTTTCTCTGAAGTAAGCTCTCCAAGTGGGGACAACCAAGTACCACATTAGAACAATATTTTCTGCAAGAAATTGACATCCGTGATGTATCATGAAGTAATACCTTTCTACCGCTTCCAGTCTGAAATAATTATTTTGAATCTGTGGAGATTCTATCACAATACTTTGAGCAAGTCCAAATACATTGGATAAGTACTCTGACCACTGCACATCTCATTCTGAAACACCTCAAAGACTAACTTAGAAAGCCTGCAAACTATGGACGAAGGCAGGTAAGCATCAAGAGCCCTTCGGTAGAATAATTAAATTAATAATGATCATTTAAAAACTTAGGAAAGCAGTACAGTCAACTTCCGTCCCGTCGAAGAGGCCGGCAGGTTAACCATTCCGGAGCCCAGCACCGACATGCAGCCCCCGCCGCAGAGCAGCCGCTCTCCGGGGCCGCTGC
>VYXF01001694.1:26213-77950 GCA_013397295.1 Polioptila caerulea
GCGATGGCTGCGAGCCGCGGGCGCCGCCTCAGCTCGGGGAGGCCAGTCCAGGCTGGGAGGCGGCAGCGAGAGGAGCACGTGCTTCTGCCTAGTTCCTCGTTGGGGATTTTCCTCCTCTCTTTTCCTTCCTGTCCCCTCGTAATAATGTGGTGTGTCACGTTGGTGAAATTGGTGAAGTCCAGAACAAAACGAGCCACCGTGGGCCGTGGGTGCCCGGCTGTGTGCGGAGCAGGGCCGTGCAGTACAGCCAGCTGTCCTCCCTCGATGGACTGCCTGGGGCTCCCGCCGCGGGACTGCTCGCCCGGGGTGGCCTGGCAGCGGCGGGCAGTGGCCGTACTGACCGCATGGCTCTGCCAGCCCAGTGCCGTCCACGGGAGCCGCACGCCCCTCACTCAGCCTGGGTGGAGGTGGCAGCTGTCCGTCTCAACAGAGACCGCCAGGTGATACCACTGATTACCAGTGCCCGAGCCTGAAAGGCTCCGTGCAGTGCAGAATAAAATTGCTTATTCTCTGCTGCAAGGAGCGCACCACCTCCAGTGGATCTGACAACATGAGGGTGTGGCACAACACCAGGTGCTTGCAGCAAGGCAGGCATGCTGCAGATGTATCTACTGCATTGGGTCAGATCTCTGTTTAGATACTAAGCGTGTGTACAAGTGTTACCAGGACCGTCACTTCGAAAGAACACAAAGTGGTCTAAGCAAAGATAGAACATTTCCAGGGTGGCAGGGAAAGAATGCAAGGGCAGCCGTGCAAGAAGCAAGGTAAAGGTTCATGGAGGCCTATGATGTGAATGCAAGAACAGAGGTTGATGTGCTTAAGGGCAGCCAAAAGAGAGATAACATGGAACTTCCAAAGTGTTTCCTGCAGACAGAGTGCAAGGATCAGGCCTTTAAATACCTTGGAAGAAACTGTATGTCTGGTAAAGTAAGACAGTCTGAACTTTAATAATCTGAAGAAGAGTATGTATTGTCTGGGCAGGAGGGAAGAGTCTGTCTTGTTTTAATCTGACATTCTGAAACAGTAGATTAGCTTATGGTCAGATCATGAACAACAGAAAGAAAAAGCAGACCAGTTTTACTGTGAGCTTCTGTCAGGTGCAATAGATCTGGTTTTGGAATCCTTAGACTTTTGGAGGTGTTTATCTGGAAAAATGTTCTAAACCAAAACTTTTTATTGTACTGAGTATGGGGTAAATGTGGGAATCAATTATTCATTACAATTCCTTTGAAAGATGCTCTTCACTGGCCTGTTATTCTTTGTAGAGGATTTTACTTATTTCCCCATTGTGTTCCTAATTTTTCAAGCTTCCAAGAGTAACTAAAAGGATGTTTTCTGGTAATCATTAATGATTTTTGCATTGATTTATTAAGATACAGTTTGCTTCAGGATTGCATGTGGGAGAAGGTGACAGCTCCCAAGGCCTTTAGGGTGGCAGTGTGGATCTGACCCCACAGGGGTGTGGAAGAGCACTGCAAGGCTGTAACCTTGAAGGTCCAGGAGTAGGTACTCCTGTTTGTAAACAAGCAAAAAGCATTGCTATAATTTAAATAATGATCAGTAAAATTTTTCAGGGAAATGTCAGCTCATACCCGGTTTTTTTTTTGTTTTTTTTTTTTTTTTTCCTTTTTTTTTTTTTTTTTTCGTGGTATTGAAAATGTAGGCAGAAGCAGAATCAAGAAATAATGTTCCATTTCTTCTGTCCAGACTGGTGTCTCTTGCATTTACTATTGCTTAAGGCAAAACCAGCATGGATTTTGGGAGGGGATTAGGCATACTGACTGATTGGAATGCCAGTCCTGGGCACTGGTCTAACAATGGGTATTTAGAGGAACTAAAAATCTCTCAAGTAGTGTTTCCCAGCTGGTGATACTAGACTTGTCCCACAGGTGAAATACAGGGCTAGAGTCAATGTCTGTGCTCTCTCCCTCTCTCAGTGGGACAGTGGAGAATAGTGGTATCTGTCAGTGGAGGGAAAAGTCTCCAGGGAAAGTTCCAGGACCTCTTTCTTGCTTCCCCTCTGCCCCTCCAGGGAATCTGTGTCTCTGCTTTCTTTATAAGTTTTCTTCCCTGAACTTGGCTTTTGATTTTGAGCATCTCACTTGCTGTTTTCTCTGTCAAAGAAAGAAAGGGACCCAAAAGAGGAAAAAGTAGGCAATAGCAGCACATAACTTTGATGCTCCCCTTGCTGCTTTTGCTGTCATACCTGTTCTGACTTTGGTCTCAAGGTGACTCCGGCTCTTTCACACCTGTTTCCCTATAGATCCCAGCAGTATCCCAGTGTCTTCAGGAATAATTTCATATGCTGAATCTTGGTAGGTAAAAGTTATACAGCAAGGTTTGCCCTAGGAATGTTGCAAAGCAGTACCCCAGGAGACAAAAAGGAGAATGCACATGTTGAAAACCATGTTTCTTCTTCTATCAGGTGCTTTTCAGAGGGTCTTAAGGACTGCATGAAACTTTTGCGTATTAAGTTTACAGTGGGCTTTAATGAATGTTGGAATGCCAGTCCTGGTAGATGTATTTGCTTAATTCTAGGTTTGTTGAGAAGGATATTCTTGATAAATTGAAAAGTTAAGTTATTGAGGCAGTGTGTAAACAGGAGAGATTTTCAAGGCAATAGTCAGTGAAAAACAAAAGACAGAAGGGTTAAATATGGGAAAGAGGGCAGGATCATCAAGGTACAAGCCATACACACGTGTTTTTGCTAAGACTACTGTAGTCTCCATCTGTCAGGAGACCTTTTGAGGATTTCTGCCAGAAGCTGCTTAGGAGAATGCAATAAAAAAGTGAGCAGATATTTTTTTCAGTACTAGTAGCAGTTGGATGATATGAGCCTTTGCATCTTTTGTCTGTGTAAGCTTTCTGTGCTAAAGATCATGCAGCACTAGAGAGGATCTACACTGGAATCTCCCTTTCCTCTAGGAATAAAGTTCAGCTAGATCTTAGAAAGGAAATTTTAAAGTATGGAAACTGAGAGGAAAAATGTGCTCATCAGAGGATTTATGGGGAAAGCAGAGTTTCCAGATCTCTTCCACTTCAACTAAAAAACCCCATATTTTTTATTTACTGGCACATTTTAAGCAGGAAGATTTCCTTCTATTTCTTACAGGATTTCAAGGCAAATCCATTTGTGAAGTAAGGTCCCTAGATTAATGGACAGCGTTAAGTTCACGGTTGGACTCAATGATCTTAAAGGTCTTTTCCAATCTAAATAATTCTATGATTTTATCAGTGCTGAATCTAGTCTCCTGGGATGGATAGACAGAGGGGGAAGAGACTGTGCAGAGAGTTTTTATTGCAATATACCTTAGGTGTGATTAATGCTAATGGCATATGCCATTGACTAAGTTCAGAAGAGGGTCCTGTGATTTATGACATGATATCATACAATCTTACAGCTGTGAGGTTTTCAGCCAGCTGATTTGAGGAAAGAAATTGGAGGAGAATAAATGCATATATCCATTTTACTCCCAAAGATGAAAATCATTTCATACAGTGTAGTTATACTGTTCTACTAGCACACATTGCTAAATGACTCATGTTAAATTCCCAAAGGAATGGGAGTCAGGAAAACAACAGGAAAAACTATGCATAGTTATTGTAGACATGAATTAAATGCAAAATAAATACAATGGATCACAAGAAGGACAAGCATCAAAAACTGTGAATGGTGATGTTTTCCTGTCATAGCCAGGACAAGGAAACATTGCTGTTCAGAAATGTAGCTTTAAGTGTGTTTCAGTAGTCAAAACAGTACCGTGAAAAGCAAGTTCCTTCACTGCTTAAAAGCTTTCTAACATGTAAAGGAAAAGAATAAGCTAAAAATAAGACAGAGAAATTCAGGAAAGAAAGAAGCAAAACTTGCTATCTCATTACGAATCAGAGAAGTAAGCCGACAGCTTTCATTTTAAAACTGGAAGGAAGCTGATTAGCAGCATGACACTCATTCTAGGCATCACAACATGATTTAGTTTGAATTTATTTCAGTTCTGTGAGAAGGATGGAATGGTTTCCCTGTGGCCAAAACTCTGACATCAGAAATAAATGTTGATATCTCAGCTAATCAGACAAATCTGCCTTGACAGATATTTCCAGTTTATATTCATGTCATGGTTGACATCTAAGGCTATTTTCCACTCTTCAAGATACGAGGCACCTGAGGAGGCAATGGAATCTCCATCATTAAATGCTTTTTAGGAAAGTAGTCAAACATCTCCCTGGCAGAGACACTGATTGTCCTGACTCAGCCAAAGTGATGGCCACTGGAGGGCTTCTGTGATTCTGTAAGTGGACATATATACAAATTATCTTAACCCTGAGAAGTTATACTTTCTCTTAAATAAATTTTCCCATGAGAATCAAAGCACCAAAAATTTTCTCCCTCTGCTTCCACCTGATATCTAAAAGCCAGGTAAGTGCTGTTGTAAAAATAATAAGGCCTTGCTTTTGCAATATCAGCTTTTAGCAAGGAGTTTTTCTAGTCTGATTTAGATCACATTTTAGAACACAAAAGTAGTGTAAACTAAGATTTTAGTGTGCTAATCACATCTAGGAAATACTTTGTGAAAAGTCTTCAAAATATTTTGCTTAAAAAAACCCCCAAACTACTTTAAGTTATCTGAAAGTTTACTTTTTATTTGTTTTTTTTATTTAGTCTCATAATTTTGACTAGAGTATGAAAATAAAAATTTTGTCAAGAAACTTCAGAAAATCTCTAAGAATTAAGAAATATAAATATACAGTGTTTTTCCATGTCTGAACACAGCATAATTGATAAAATAAGGTTATAAATATATCTGCAAATGCAACATCTGTGTTTATCTTTCAACCATATAAAATTACATAAACAAGGATTCTGCTTTTTATGAAATCTATGAGTAATTCCTCCTCTGCTCTTTCAGTCCTTGTATGCTAAATTATAGAAAAATCAGGTTTGACCATGCAAAATTCATGTCTTCTGTGAAGACAAGTGATGTAGCGTGAAAAGAAATTTTAGGAGTTTTCTCAGGCACTGTATCATTTTTGCACCGACATCTATACCGACATTTCAGCTTTGTCTGAGTAAGGCTGCTAGGAATAATAAGACCTCCATGTTTAATAATGTATCTAAATATCCAGGGCCATCCAGCTGCATTTTCTATTAAGACTGTTTTCCTAAAGATGCCGTTTGTAGTTTTCAGTATTGACACTGAAATTAATTAATTCTGCAGAAATAAACTCAGAAAAGGATGATGCTTAACTTAGGTTGAGACCACTTAGTCATTTTGTATGAGTTTCTACAGAGTAAGAGTTGTGTCGTTTCTTCCAATGACATCAAGGTAGAAGGTGTCACACATTGTTACAATTTTCTGAGATATCCTGGACCCTTAAATCAATTATTCAGAGGAGGTACTCATCACAGTACATCTCAGTATGGATAGGTGGTACACTCCCTTCTCTTTCAAAGCGGATAAGATGCAAGACCAAGCGTCAGAAAGCTTGCCAATTTAGATGTGTTTTTGTAGAGCTTGTGAAACCCACTGCAATATGTGCATGAATAATCTAGATTCTGCCAGGCAGGAACATGTGCTGTTGCTCCTACATAAAATGCATCTAAAGTGACATATCTAGCAATTACAGTACGAGGAAGAAAATACAAAATTAGGGCTCATCCTGTGAAGCTAGTAGGAGTTCACGGCCAGAAGAAAAGTGTATTTAGTATCCTCTTGCTTCCTGGACTAGGAAAGTAGGTGGGGGTTTTGTTTGCTTGGTTGGAGTTTTTGTTTCATTTTAGGGGGGTTTGTTCGTGTGTTTGATTTGGTTGTTTGTTTGCTTTGTTGCAGCAATAAATAAATGATTTCTTGGTGTTTAAATTGATGGGTCAGAGCTATCATATTTTTAGATTTTGAGAGAAATTTACAATGTGATTAATTAGATGTATCAGTGCTTCTACTGCTAACTAAGGGTGCAGGCCAGAAATTTCAAGCTTTTTATTGCCAGCATTACACAACATGACAGCTGTCATTCGAGCAAGCTCAAAATGATGATACAGGCACTGTGAGCTGTACCTTAGAAAGTCAGGCTTCCTTAAATCTCAGTTAGTTGAGAAGGCTGTGAATATTTGTCTTTTACTTTTTTGTGGGAAAATGCATAGCAGCAAATTGCCTTTATTATTCCTACCTACTCCTCTTCCAAAGGAACAGCAAACAAGATTTCAGTCCCGCCTTTCAGCTGTAGGACAGGATGATTCATCGTGGGTCTCCTCACTGCACATGCATACCAACCAACACATATGCACACATAACTGATCATTGTTTGTGCCTGCCATCTGAGTAGGGCGTTTGTGTCGTTTTATGGCAACAGCATAGTTGCTGTACTAAAAAAAGATATGTCTTACCATAAAAATGTCACAAAGCTAATAAATGAAAGTCACTGGTAAATACGCAATTATAAGAACAATTAGTGTTTGGAACCTTTTTCTGTTTACATGATCTAAATTTGATGCTAGCCATGCTTGGAGCAAACTACAAAGAACGGACTGAATAGCCCCCAGTGGTCCTTTCCAAACTAAATTATTCTGTGAGTCAGTGATTCTATGAAATTTTAATTTCTTTCATTTTGACTTGCAATATATTAGAGTGAATATATTATATGTAACATTTCAAGAAGAGTATTTATTTGGTATGTACTACTAGGAAACCTTTTTAATGAGATAAAAACAGGATTTGACAAATGCAAATGTGAGCTAATATATTTCAATATAAACTGAATAAATGTTTAAATTGCACTTTCTTTGAAAAAATAGGGAAAATAATACTTTTTTTTTTTAAATGCTCATATCAAGACAACTGCATCAGGAATTTACTAAACTGAAAAACCCAACCAGAGAAGCCCTCAGTTACTAACAGAAAAAGAAAATGCTATCCTTGGTGTTCAGTTGTCATTTTCCTACTATCAGCAATCCTCAGAATAACAGAATTATTTAATGTTTTTACATGCAGCAAAAGTGGTGAAACCTCCTCCTGTTCTGACTTTATCTGTTAAGCCACAAAGAAAAGCGGGGGGAGCCTTGGGGGAGGGAGAGTAAACCACAGTTTTAAAGCAAGGGTTTGGGTCTAAGAAAAAGAATGGAAATTCAAAGATAAGGATGGTAGTGTCTACCCATTACCCACCAATTTGTACATTGTTGTTGCATGTTTCATATTAGAACAAGTATTTCACCTTCTTATGACTTTTGGAAACAGAATGCATTTTGGAAAAGAAGCACCTCTCAATAACCTTCACAAGACGGGAAAATGAACCTTGAACAGAGCCATGTCGTCTCCAGCAGTGTTTGTTACTGGTGTATGGGGTGGGTTTGTTTGATTTGTTGGTTTTGAACAAGGATAGGTTTAGACAACAAATAAAAATCAATGTCTGGTGCAAAGATAACCATAATCCCCTGCAAATCATGATGAAAGTGACTTATGTTGTTGCTCTCACCATCCTTATTTGAGTGTGTCAGCTGCATGAAGCAGAAACTATGTTACAAAGGGCAATTTATTCGTGCAACATTCTGCTGAAAAGTACTCCCTTGATGTGGTGTAACTGGGGCTTATGGTAGGGTCACCAGCCTCTTAAGAGATAGGACTGCTCTCTGGCCTGTTTTCTTAAACATAGATTCTAATGTAAAGCAATTTTGGGAACTTGTAGTTCATCAGCGGTATCGTATCTTGTGATACAATAGGAGGTATCTTGTGATAGCCTTGAAGATATAAGAGCTAGCTGAACTCAGTACAGAAGTGGGGTTGAGACAGTACCCAACATAAAAAAAAAACCACAGAAAAAACCTGACATTTTTTTGGTCAATTTTTCTAGAGAGAAAAAGTCTTAATAGAAGCAGAAAATGCTGATCGCTTGAGTTTAGGAAAAACTATGCAAAATGTGTATAGGCTGTGGGAACAGAGTGATATGGTGAGGTGCACCATAGGAAACATCATGGTTAAATGCAGGACAGAAGAATTGCTGCTACAGCAAAACATTTTCTTGGAAGCTGATGAGAGGAAGTGCTATTAAAACAGTGTGACATGTTCTGAAACTGTGGCTATTCTTGTATGAGACTGAATTGAATTACTGACTACGGTCTGGACTGTGGGAAGAAAATCTCCTGCCTCAGATTGAGCCACAGCTCTACATGAGGACTACAGTCTACATTTTTTCTGGAAGGCCAGGAAGTAGAAAATGGTGGTCCAAGGAGGGCCAGTATCAGCTTGTCTTCTCACAGTGCTCAGTCAGCACAGAAGCCTTAATAGGTTCACAACTAAAATGCTACACAGAGAAACCCCAGTCTGAGTGAGCCTGTGGTGTGCCTTGCTCAAATTATGTGCCTTAGTGTACCCACAACTGTCTCTCAGAATAAAAAGAAAATGAAAGAAGCTGAAGAGCAAAAGTGTGGCTCATACAGGTCCACAGGAAAATTGAGGTGCAGGGACAAGTGCGGTACATTGATCTCTGAAAAAGTTGTAAGCAGTTGTCTTTGGAGAACATTTCTTTGAGTAGAAAGAGACAGAGGGAGGTCTGAGTGAACGCTTTGCATAGTGTTTCATGTACTGCTCTACAGCATTAAACACAGGAGAGCTGGGGAAATATGGGGCCTGTTGAATTCACCATCAAAAATCTCAGTTTTGAATCACTAGAAACTTCCCCTATGTATTTTTTCTCTCTGTGTGTGCACATGTGTTGTTGCTAATGGTTTACAAAATGTTGCAAAGAATGCTAGAATAACATTTCAGTGATGGAGTAGGGAGTTGGAAAAAACCTTATTCAAAAGAATAGTCAAGGAGCTTATAGTCTACAGACAGTCTTTTCTGTGAGCTGAGAATCGTCCTTTATTTCAAGCCGGACAGAATCATGTGTACTGAATTTTTAAAAGAACATATCAATTCTCTACTTTCATACAATGCAACCTTAATTTGCTTCCACTACTTGTAGTAGAAACAGGGACAGGCTAAAGAGATGCCTCATCTATGTATCAGAGTCCCGTACATTAATGTAAAAGCTAAAATGGGAATGAAGTAATTCCACTCAGCCTGGTGACCTTGTCTTCCGCACAGTGCTAATTTCATCCTTATGGCCACTACATGGAATCTCAGTGAGCCCTGGCAGAAGGGGAGGCAATTTTTGGAGGTAGACTGAGATAGACTTCCCTTTCAATGGGAGTATTAATTCTCAAATCTCAATATTTCTTGAAGAGTTCACCCTTCTTCCAAGACAGTAGGATAGTCAGTTTTTTGCCCTGGCTGCCTCTGTCAAAGGACATCTTGTTAAGTCAGCTTATACCGGTGACGAGGCCAGTGTGCTTATAGAAAAAAATACCTTTTCTTTCAGAAATTTCAATTGAGATGAAACAGACCTCTATAGCAGCTATGCTGCAGGGGTATCTTCACAGAAATATATATGATCCATAGCTCTTAATTTTTGTTGGTTTATATCCTGTAGTTAGATCTATGAGTGGGATCCAAGACCCTGCTATGCTTATCTTTGAACAGGCATTGCAAAAAGAGGCTCACTCTGGAGAGCTGTATGATTAGTGAACAGGCATTGCAAAAAGAGGTTCACTCTGGAGAGCTGTATGATTAGTGAACAGGCATTGCAAAAAGAGGCTCACTCTGGAGAGCTGTATGATTAGAAGTAGGTAAAGGGCTTAGGTCAACCAGTGCCTCCCTCTGTGCTCAGTACTGTTGCAGTGCTGCTTCTCTTTGTGGCTTCATTCTCCATGAAAATCTCTTGGTTTTGTTGGCTTGCCCACCTTGACCTTGGTTCAGTGTTGCTGTTTGGCAGGGCTAGAAAGCATGCCTAGGAACCCCCTCAGGGTTGTTGCTAGGATTGAACAGCCAGGCTTAGAATCAAGCTGGGGACTTCTATAATGAAAAGCCTGAGTCTCGGTGCTTTCCCTGCAGTCAGATTCCCACTAGTGGCGGATACTTCTGTTCCATAATTCATCAAGAAATTCACAGATCCAATTGAGAAGAGTAGTGCCATGCTGAGAAATCTTCTCGGATTCTGCAGAGCCTAGTCTTTGGCCAGTGGGTTCACACTTTGCAAATTAACTTTATCCTATCACGGTAGAGTAAGTCTGCAAATTTCTCCCTCCCATATGTGTTCACAGAACTTAGGCCTCAGTTAGCAGGTCTACAGCTTTACCAATTCAACTGTCTTACTGTCTCACCAGCCTAATTTTTTCTATAATCTGAGCAAAAAACTTAAAGTTCTGTGCTTGCAGTCCATTGTGTCCAACTCACCTGGCTACAGCTTATGGGCTAGAGTCTTCTCATCTGCAGAAGAGGTGAATGAGATCCTGATGGGGTACTGCGATGGATCACTAATTCAGTCCATTAGGACCTTGTTTCATGTATCAGAAAGAAAAAAAGAACTTTCTCTGAACTTTAATGTTTCAATACAATTTTTAGTTCATGGATCTAAACCCCCAAGAGGCAGGTGCTGTTATGCCAGAAAATTGCTGGCTGATTCTTTATTTACATACATCTACTACCTTGCATGATTAATCTGGATGCAGCATATTCCATGGAACATTCCTTATAATTTCAGGACCTACTTTACCTGGGTGAAAAGTTATTTTACTCCTTAGAAAACTATTGTCATATCTTGTCCCACAAAGGAATCAAACCACATAGTCCCATGTCCTCGTGTTGAGTCCCATTGAAGCCTACTTGTAGATCCTCACCTGAGGTGAAGCAGTACTTATTTATTTAAGCCATTAGTTTATTTATGTATTTGAGTTTATTGACAGTAAAACAATGCAGACGTATCTGTTTAAAGGATTCTTATTCTGGAATGTTATTAATTAAAGTGCTAAGTATTCTTAGCATAATTATTCATCTGGTCAATAGGCAAGATTTAATTGGATTTGATAATTAAATTACCACACAGACCTATAAAATAATCACAAATGCAGGTAAATATATTCTTGTATCTACAGATAAAAGTACTCTCCACTACAGGAGGTAAGAAAATACAGACTTAGTTATAAGCACTACATACCACAGAAATAGTATCCTAAACACTTTGATCCATTTTTATACTACTATGTAGGAAAATGAAGTCTTCAGTAAACCTTTTTCATATTAAGAGTTAGTTATTCCTTTGAAGAATTATTCCCCAAATCTCCCCGCTAAGTTTAAACATTGTTCCTGGTAGAATCCATTTTGCATACTTGATTGCTAAAATTTACAGTGCATTTTCTCATTTATAAGCAGTCCTCAAATAAGGAATTAACTAAAATAGTTGCTCTTGTAAATCGAGTGTAACAATAGTTAATAATTTATATTTTTCTGATTCCAGTGTGCAAGAATGTGAAAATGAATTACTAATTTGTTATTGGGAAAAGATTTTAATCTTTTATGAGAACATCTTGGCTGTTGGTATGCTTATCTCTGAGAAAGGGTTGGAATTCTTCAGTAGGCAGTCTGTGAATATTATTGAGGCAGTGTTGAAAGTAAAAATAATTGAACAAGCATCTAGTAACAATTTCCTCTTCTGTACCTAAGATTCTTTTCAAGAACTCCCTAAGCAAATTGTTAGCTCATATGAAACAGAGTATTATTTTAGGCATAAACCAACCACTTACTAATTGAACATTAATTGCTTCTCTTATAGGACATGAAAGTCCATTGTTACAAACAAGCTAAAAGAGCAATTTGGCTCATTTTTAATGAACATTCTCAAAAAGGTGGCTTAATGACCAGTACAAGCATCATTGCTACTTTAATTAAGATTTCAGAAGAGATGGTTGTCTTTTTGTATTCTGGGGCCATTTCCCTGTGTCCTGCTCTTAGGCTCATGCTTCCATTTAAAGTTCACCAATATGATTGAAAATTAGACCTGGTGATTGCAGGGGATAATCAGTGTTGTGCCCTCACCATGAGCACTGACTGGTGTAATGCCCTAAGTATGTTTTTATAGAGCCTCTTTTTACTCCTTTGGTGTAGCTGGTAGGCAGAATAATGAATGAAGCCCTGGTCAGGTCCAGCAGTCTCAGCTCTGTTTGTCAGATGCGTAGTCCAGAAAAACTCTTCCACATGCGTATTTCCAAGAAATAATTAAAAGTCATTGGTACTGTATCTACCCATCTTAGTGAATCACAGCATATAGAGTTTAAAACACTGAGTTTAAACATGAGTTTAAAACACTGCCCCTCAAAATCTTTTGTACGACTGTTGATGATAAGTCAATAAAGAAATGCACGAAATAGTAAAGAAATCTTCCTAGCAAAACCCAAGAATGATGATGTGACTTGCCCCTTACACACATGCATGCTCACCCATACTACCTACACCAATTTCACACTCCACCATTTTCATGATCTTCTCCTGTACAAGTCACTCCTTTGTTCAGACAAGAACTGAAATGACTAAATGTGCTGCTAAGCCCGTAGACAGTCTGAGAAAAGTGGCCATTATTGGCAGAAACAGCAACTTAAGACCTATTTCTCAGCACCTTCCTTTGGTGTGTGCTCTAGCTGCTGTCTCTCTGTTCTTCTCTTTCACCTCACTGATTACCACATTCTCAAAGAACTCATTTTACCTTACAATTCCTGCCCCAAGAAGATGATACCTTTCTTTGTGCTTACATAGCACCTAGGACAGTGAAACATCCGTCCACTCAAACCTTCTTAACGATGCTGTAGTATGAAAAAGAGATGAGCTAAGCTACCTTAGCTAGCCACTGCCCTAACTCCGGTAGCTAAAGCAGATTTCCATTCTTTTCGGATCTTTGCATCCCTCGTATAGTGACAAAATTGTAGATCCCCAGATACAGTGACTTATGAAAAGTAATTTCTTGGTCCTTCTCATCACAGCTGTCTTCTTTTGTTCAAGATATGGCAAGAACAGGAATATAGAGGAGCATGATGGACCCACTGCTGGCCAAGACCAAGCCAGTCAGTGGAGGTTGTAATGCCTCTGTGATATCATACTTAAGAAGCAAAAAAGAGATTACCATGTAATTGTAGAATTATGGAACAGAGTTAGAATACGTAAGAGGAACAGCCCTGCAGACATCAAGGTTGATGGAGGAGGGGCAGGAGGTGCTCCAAGCACCAGAGCTGAGATGAACTGATCATAACCCCCCTTCTCCATCTCCCTGCACCACTGGAGGGGAGGAGGTAGATTCCAGACAGGGGATAGATCCCAGGAAGCAGGAAGGGGTAAGGGAAAGGTGTTTTTAAGATTTATTTTACTTCTCATTATTTTGCTGTGATTTTGAGTGGTAATAAATTCAGTTAATTTCCCAAAGTTGAGCCTGTTTTGCCTATGACAGTAATTTGTTTGTGATCTCTCTCAGTTCTTACCTCATGAGCCTTTTGTGATATTTTGTCTCCGCTTTCCTGTNAATATTGTCTTGTCAACTCTCTATGACTGACTTTGTTTTCTCATTAGAAAACAATACAACTGGAGATTAAAACCATTTTAGTAAGACAACCATCAAATCTTAACATTTGCAGTGGCATAGGTTTTTATTCTTCCTTTTCTTGTTTTTTGGAGGAAAATCTGTTCTTCCTTTTTTCTTGCAGTCTAACATGACTACTTCTATATTTGTTTGGCTTTAAATTTAGTGTTTCCCTTTACTCATTTCATAGAATTTCACTTCTTTTACAGAAATGTAGAAAAATTTTTTGTACTTTTTCTAACAATTTCAATTATGTTAGATTGTAGTGAAAGTGGAAATGGAAATGCCCCATTTTATTTCTAGTTCATGGTCTTCATACCAAAATTGTTGCATATAGATATTCTTAAGTGCATTGAGTAATAACATTGTAAGTGGTTCTCCCACTCTTCTCTGAAGGGTAGCATTTACATTCCTGTAGACTTCCCCATTAAACACTTCTTTTGACATGTCACATTAGTTTAGGTGCACTTCTGACAAGTCACCTACCTTTGTCACCAACTTTCTCTCTTTCTGTTTTAAGGAGTCTTAGTCCAATAACTTTCTAGATTGTTGCAAAAAATTCCCGAAGAGTCCAGTTGTTCTTTCTTTTTGCATGCACTAGAAAATGGCATCAGAGCATGTAGAGTATACATGCTTTTTATGCTTGTAAACTAACATACAAGTAAGTATATTAATATAGCTGCTGCCCCATTTATTTTACACTGCAGAGGAGATGCTATTATTGGCTTCAGACTCAAATATCATCTGGGTTTGGAGTCTTCCAGATTATGATTTCATGTCTGTAAATTCTAGTTTTCATGAGTCTGTTTATGTGCACTGTAAACTGAAATACTCAGTCTGAAATAGTTTCAAGCATAAAATGCTAATCAAAACATTTTATGGTTGAGTAATGCCTGCTTCCACTCTTTAAAAAATTCTGCTAGTGAAATCTCATCATTGTATTTTAGATTAGATGCCTAACATTTCCTTGTTTGTGCACTTCATTTATCCAGACAAGCCACCATATTCAGCTGAGCAGGGCTTAGGACTCCAAAGGGGACATTATTTTTGGAAAAAACCTCAGATAAAATAATGCCATTTTTATTCTTTCCAAGACAAGCTTATAATTGGGGAATTTGTTAGTTTAAATCTGTTGCCCCCTTTAATTTGCTAGCTACCTTTAATGATCATGCAATTTCTTCAGATTCCAGGACAAATGCCATTATAAGATGGTACAGAATAGGGGTTGGTGATCTTTTGTATGTCTCAGTGAGCAAAATAGGTGACAGGAAACAGTTCTGCCTGCTTAGACATTCATACAAGTCCTGCTATAAGGACTGGAAGGACATCCATTGACTTCACTGGGAACTGGATGAGTCTCTAAGCGTCAGTAAAATCAAAGAATTCTCACACTGATTCAGCCTATCTGGCACGCATTAAAATAAACGATTGTAAATTTTGAAAATGACTCTTCTTGCAGCATAGGCCAATTGGTCAGCTGCAAATTTGGCACAGCTGTGCAGCATGTGTCCTGGGCAGTCCACAGGAACATGATGTTCTTTTTCGCTCCTGAGAGCTTTGGAGAATGAAAGAAAGGACTCAACCCATTGCTGGAGTCTAAATGCTGAAATAATGGAGCTAAATAAAGAAATCAATAAAAGGCTTACAAAGGTAACATTTCTTTTAGTAGAAAATAAATTAACAAAACCCCCAAAAGATGAAGTATTTTTAAGGCAAGGGTACTGCTTAATTGGGTGTTCTGGAAAGAAAAGAAAAAAATTCAGAGAATTCTCTGGCAGAAGCTGATGGAATTTGACCTTTTTATTCAATGCAATGTAGAAATCAGGCAGAATTCCTGAAAAAAAAATACTAAACATGTAATTTTCATCCTTTAACCATCTGCAAGGGGAGTGAAACTCATCCAAAGAGAGGAGAAGCTACTGAGCCCTAGGCATCCACGCTGCTGTGAAGAAATGCTCCTGCTCTGTCTTCAAATAGAAGGACGATTTTGCAGCACAGGCTCCAAGATGATGCTTTTAAAGCCTTGTGCTTTATATACACTAGACTACACTAGGTATAAACACTAGAAAGAACAGGTAGATAGATTTTCAATTGCATATAAAGACAAAAGAGCAAAAAATTACAGTTGAATATTGTGGTTCATTAAATGTGTGAATAAAGCACAGCATATGCACACTTAGGCTTGAAAGCAGCCACTGAAAAACTGGTTTTGATTGTCCTGATTTCCCACAAAGGAAGCTTCTCATGCTTAGAAAGCTGGACGAATGTCATTAATAGAAAAGGAGCTTCACCACAATAAAAGAAATGCAAGGTTCAGTATCTGTACCATGCTGTTAAACACTAATCCCAAGAGACCTGAAGTCTGGCATTCTTACAGCTCAGCATTTTGCAATTACATAACAAAAGATACTTTGGACTTCCTTATTTCATGTCTTTGGGGGTAGTCCACTGGTAAAATGAGGTATCACAGAATATATGATTAATAACTAAATATCTCAGCGACCTAGGTAGGTGCTTCTCTCCAAGAAAAGTTAATTCCTTAATAGTCTCTTTGCTAAGAAGACTTGAGAATTTGTTTTTTTTGTAAAAACAAAAAGGTATTAAAAAGTAACTGCTAAANTTCATCTGTGTTTTGTTTTGCTTTCTACTTCCAGCTGTTGCATGTGGAGTTCTCCTCCTCCTCTACTTCCCTGCTGGCTCTGAATGATTTGTGACTGCATTCCTCAAAGATCCAGTGTGACAAGAGGAGAGGAATACATTAAAAGACTTTTTTAAGATGCAATTTTAAAATGATCTTTTTTGCTAATTCAACCTCTTTTTTTTTCCCAGTGAAAAAAATCTGTCCACTAGTAGTTTAATTTGACTCATGGGTAAAATTCTGGTTGGCTCAATAGATAGCAGTATTTACTGCTGACAGCAAAACTGCCTCGAAATATGTAGGGAAAACTTAAAAGACTTATCTTTTTCCCAGTAAAAGATTGAAGGACTCCATTGAAAATATTGTATCCATGTCTCCGGTCTGTATATGCATGTGCATGCATGATCTTTGTCTCAGATAAAACAGTGAGGAAGGATAACATGGAACAAGTATTTACAGAGAGTAATACAATGAATACAAGTCACTTCCACTTTTAAAATTAACTTCTCTGGCACAATGTGTGAAGGCAGAACACATGTCCTGGCATGTATGATATTTCAGCAGATTTTGGAATATTGCCACATGCTTGTTTTCACAACTCTTTTATGGGTTCTCCCATTGGCTATCACCTGGTTTTAGGTTATTTGAGTCAGATGTAATCTAACATGCAACACGTGTCTTTTAATGTCTGTAGCTGGGCGTGCTGTAGCACCTCAACAGCGTAGCCCCTGATAGACTTAACATACTGAGCATTTTGTATAGTGCATGACCCATGGATTCCATGTGTGCTTCTCATCATCTCAGGTCTTGCCCTTCATGCCTCTCTCATTGTGTACTTTGTCCATCTAGTCCATCGATCAAGTGGCAACGGGCTTCATTGAAAACAGTGCTGACCAGTTTCCACCTGGCTTTAGCTGCTGGCTTAACATTGATCTCAACACAAAGAATGATGTACCATTATGTGGCAAGTTTGGATTTTCTGGTTCACTGGATGGACTAGAGAGAAATTTTTTCCTTGTTGAATTTTTTATGCTTTCTGAAGTGGAGTAAGAAAATGAAACCTGGTGGGGCTTTTTTTCCCCCAAAATGCTATGGAGGTAGTAGGTCCGGTCATAAGCTAATGACCCTTACTTCCCTCACTGAGCTGCTAGGATGTATTACAAGAATCTCTGATCATAGTACCATGGAGAAAACTGAAGTCACAGGATGTGAACATTAGCATATATCAGATCAATCAAATTTGGCAATGTTGTCAGTAGAAAGGATTCAGCTAAAAGCAACATTGTGTTTAAAAATTAGTTGAAAAACCAATTTTCTGTTGAAATGAACTTTGCACAAAAAAAACCCCTCTCAACCAGTCATATCTGAAAGGCCAATACTCTGCTGATGACAAAGTATTTGGTTGTTACTTTTGTACAGATGGCTGCATAACATTCACAGAAGGAATGATTCTAGAAGCCAGTTTTTCAAATGTCATCTTCTACATATGTAAGTGTAAATGCGTCCCTGCATATCACTTGTGCATGCAAATGATAGACCTAGCATTTGCACATCAAGCACAAATCATCTTTGGGCATTATCCTACAGATGGACAGATACAGTGTGAATCACATTTATTCAAATGCCTTTAGAAAGGCAGTCCCTTGGTTTGTCTACTCCCAGCTACATACAGTTGCTGAGGCAAGCAGTTACTCCTACGCAATTTTGTGAAGGGAATTTTTTCATTCTCTGAGTATGCTCTTATTAATCCTATTTTCCAAAGTTCTGATATCATTTTGTGAGCTTCTGCACTGCAAAAAGGAATACTGTTTTAAGAATTAATATTGGCTTGAGACATCAATAATTACACACTTACCTCTGCACAAAAATTGACAGAAAGAAAATATGCTGGGTCAATATTAGGAGACTGGATTATTTAAAAACATTTTGTGATATCCTTGTGTTTAATCTGCCATGTCATTAATGATGCATCTTTGGCTGAGGAGCTAAGGCACATTATGTATGCTTCTGATTAAATTTAGTCACGTGAAAGATTTTTTTCTTCCAGTCTATTTATTTGTGAGAATGGATTTTTTACCAGAGTAGCTAAGACTAAGAAGTTTTGGGCCAGGATCTCGTCAAATCTAAGCTGATTCCATTGGCTTCTATACCAATTATTTAGTCATTGGCTGAAAATAAACACTTTCATTGAGACTCACGGTAATTTGGAATAATGTTAAACTGCTAACACTATGCTATGTATAGATGTGCTAATACAAATGTGATAGGTGGACATGCATCACATATCACATTGAAGGTTTTATTACAGCTTCACTGAATGCTAGAGAAGTAGAGAGTTTTCACTCTTACTGAGAGTAGAAGCTCTCCAAACAGTACCATTTTAAATGTACAACATGCAATGAATTCTCTTTTGTCTGAAGGATTTAAATAATATATATATTTAAAAGGAAAACATCACAAAATGCTTTTTTTAGTGTGTTTTAAACACAACTCTTTCCATGCCCTCCCTCTGAAGAAAGGGAGGTTGAACATATAATTTTAAGCTTTTGTAGATATTTATTGTTAGCTTTGCATCAGTATTCTTGATATTTTTTAAGGAACTCAGTTGATTGTGCTTATTAGCTCATTTGTCAGCTATTTGATGTCAATAGTGTTAACAGATGTGAAATAAAGTTCATGAAAAGTATTGTATTTCCAAAAAACAGACAGCTTAACACGTTCTCTGCTGGTCTGGTCATATGACAAGAGGGCCTTATCATGACATGGTTGGTTTTATTATTAGAGGTAAACCTTGTTGTATGTGGTGAGCTATTTGACTGTTGCAGTACTGCATCTTGGATAACGAGCCATAAACATGTTTGTGGGCTTTAAAATGTATTAAAAAATCAAGGACTTACATAATCACCCATGAAGAAGAAGAATTGAGTGCAACTTTTGTTTGGATTCTGTAGGGAGCACAGCTCAGATGAGTGTTAGCTTTCTGACTGAAGGCAACACAGTTTTTAACTTTGCATAGCTGACTTAGGAAGGCTTCAAAAGCCTTAAGAAGTCATGGTGGGTTGTTTTTTTTGCATAATAATGACCTTACAGTACTTAAACACTGTAAGGTGCAGAAGATACTGGAGGAAATCTACATCTTCTGAGTTCAGGGAGAAGGACCAGAAGACCCAAAACAGTGGGACATGGGTAAAGGTTTCCTAGAGGTAGTAACATACCAACAAAAAAGCAAGATGTCAAGCTGAGTATAGCAATAGCTACATAAAATTAATATTTCCTTCCTCTTCTCTCCACAAATAGATCAAGCAAAAAGGACCCTGTGACTTCTTCCCCTTTGAACTTAAATTGTTTTTTCTGTCTGTCAATTTCATCTGTAGGGTGAATATCACATAAATTTTGCTAAGAATAGTGCAAAGAAATAGAGAAACTGAGTCACATTTTCTGACATGAATAATTTTGAATCGGAAAGGAATGGACCAAAGAAGCATGACAAGACTGTAAGTGTTAAGATATGAGATTAATATTTTGCTACATAGTTATCTCCACAGACAGGAATTTGTAGCGGAGTCTCTCATGTAATTCAGTTCTTAGACAGCATCTGAGAAGAGCATTTTTTCTGCTATTTTCCCTTAAGTCCCACCACGCATTTTATTGAACATGAAAGACAAGCATCTGTTATGAACAATGAAATCATGTTTCTGCTACTTTGGAGCAAAATACTGGACCACATTTCCTTTTCATTGATTATATTGTTGGAGGCAACTTCCCTGTGATCCTGTGATAAAGCTTTCTGTGATAAAAAAGCAAAAATACAATAAATTAAAATTAAAATACTATCTAATTTTCTGTCAGAAATTCATTAGTCAGAAAGTAAAATGCAGGAAAGAAAATGGTCTCTGTCTCTTCTTGCATCAATGTCACTCTATTGCCAACAAGTTAATTTGTTGATGTGGAGATGCACTTTCTTCTTTCCTCAGTGCAAATCCTAGTTCAGGATTTGTACTGCCTTGCCAATGATAGGGGTCTGATGAATTGATATTTGATATATTTGCAGCTAAGTAAATTCAAGACCAGCTTTTACTAATAACATGGAACTGTGCAGCAGATCTGAATTCTGTGCTGTGTGTAACATTTCCAAGATAGACGACTCATTTAACTTTATTTAGTGTACCTTTTACTTATGAATTATAAGCATCCCCCTGTCAAGTATCTACAAAAGATGGAACTGTATCCAAGAACTGACAGTTATTCCGAATGGACAACAAACTAACGTGAATTCACTTTGAAGTCACCAAATGCCAAGAGAAGTTATCATAAATCCTGCCAAATTTTCTGGATGCTTTATACATGTGATAAACAAAACCCAGACAGCATTCTGTGAGCAGACATGATCTTAAAAAGCAAAGTCTACTCCTCTTTGCAGTGCTGTTGCTCCATATAGTGGGCCACTGAAGTCTCTGTTGCATTTAAATAGCCTTTCCACATACTGAGTGCCAGGCTTCTTTCACAGAATTCCTGAAATTACAGGTGTCCTTAATCAATACTTAACCATCCAGATTTCTTGAACTCACATTCTTTGACTCACAGGGGGTTATTAATGGCTTCAGGAGAGTTTCAGAATTAAACATCTACAGTCAGGTAAGGAAGAATGACATTTTGAGATAAATAGCTCCAGAAGAATGGGTCTATAGAATGTTCTTTTAAACATCACTGCTCTTCAAATATGATAAAAAAAAATAATGCTTTGGCCTGAGGATTTGAGCTAAGCAGAAAGAGTAATAATTATTTTTTCTTTTTTGGGTAAGGAATCCTACCATTGTACTCTTTTGACCATATACTGAGAACTAAATGCAGGTATGGAAATTTTACAGTTGTCTCAGAGAAAAATTGAATTCTGCCACATGAATATGGGAAGAAGGGATACTGTGTTTTGTTGTTGTTCTTTTTTTGCTTTTGTTTAATGAAAAATATTTAAATATGTCTAGAAGGTCCAATAAAAATGACATATTTTTTCCTTGCATTGTTAGGTGGATTTCTGCATGCAGAGGACAGAGGCAACAGCCCGAATGTTTAGGTTCTTAACTGGGATTGGGCTCACTCCATACAAGAGGCCACAAATGGCACTTAATATTTGTAGCACTCACTTTTACTACCTGACTTTTGTGACTTGTATCTCTCTTATTCAGACCCAGGTTATATATGCTTGGTCCTTTCTCTCACATACATTGTTCTGCATTGTGCCTCCAACTGAAAGTGCACTGTTCTCTCCTGTACTTGACACCGTATCCTCTTTCAGAGGGCAACACCACACATTCAGTGGCATGACTTCATAGCCTCTATAGTCAGTCCAAAACAGCAGTCTCCTTCATGTTTTTCTGTACTCCTGGAGCTCTTTGGAACTTGTTCCTGGGAGTGGAATGCAGACTAATAAAATTCCAGAGTACATGAGGTTTATAAATAAATTAAAGTACACTCATCTGAAACACTTAGAAGGGTATTTGTGAACACTAACTGTAGGCATGCACAGATATGTACCCTTACTTATCATCTCTTGTTGACTTTAAACAGTTTATCCACCCACTGGTATACATGTGTAAAACACTTTCTCTGTTCACAGCATGCATTGCTCTGCATTTTAGCAAACACCATTTAGAATCCCATTGGCAGATGCTTCTGGAGCCACATAAGCAAGAAAATTCCTACAATACACTTCAACTTCTCCAAAGAATTTTACAACTTTCAGGTATGGAGTCATATGTAATTTTCCCTAGCCTACATCCAGTTTTAAGAGTATTTCAATAAAAGAGAACTAAAAGAAATTTACTTCTCCAATCCGAATCAAGTATGTACAATTAAATCTATGCAGCTCTTTCAACCATGGAACAAGAACTTAAGGGAGTGCTAGAGAGTGCTATATACCTCATCTTCTTATTGCTATCCCACAACAACTTCAGTCTTATAAGACAGTTTATGACTTTGGAAATGAAAAAAAAAAAAAAAGAGATAAAATGGCAGATGCAATAATCACTGAGTGATAAATATGTTTTTAATGAACTAATGTTGGACAAAGAGAGAGCATCTCTTCCTCTCATAGAAGACTTTCTTTTTTGATATCAAATTTGTGCCAAGGCTGGGCTTTTTGCTTGGTTGCATTTTGCCTATTCTAAGTCAGGAATGTCAAATGATGAGGATACTCGATTTGATTTTCTAAAGATGTGTATAGTTTCTGTTGTATCAGATCTTTGTGATTCTGTTGCAGGGAAATAGATAAGGCAGAATGAAGCCTCTAGACCTGGGAGACTGATGAAGTGTACCAGTGCCCCACTGTGCAGGTTGCAGGCCAGGCAGGTTTCAGGGCATAGAGGAGATGGTAAACCCCATAAATGTTCACTCAGGATTTGTGCATAGAGAGCTGGAGCTTTATAAGGAGTAGATATTTGCTCTAGCCTGGATTGTTCAACACACCTTACCCCATCTTCAAAAGTACGGATGTTTTCCAGATATGTTAAAAGGACACTAAATCCCAGCTCCCACTGCAAAGCTCTGTACATCTCAGTCCACAGCTGGCTGTAATTCTGCCTCAGATTTACTACTGCTTCTTAAGCAGATACTTCTCTATTTAGATTTTTTTCTCATTTGGCTTTGATCCCATCATCAGGAGTTTCCATTTTCAGTCTGTAGGAGAAGGCTGCTACAAAATATGTTCAGTTTTCAGAACATATTGAATGTTGAGCTTGTCAAATGGAAGAATGTGACTTCAATAGTTTCAATAGATGCTATAAATACCACTTATAAAATTTAAAAAGTTTGTTTGAAAAATGCCTATCATTTACTGGCACTAAAAAATAAAATTAATGTAGATTTACAATTTCAAATCAAAATGGACTTTTGCCTGTTCCTTTCTGCAACAGGGTAACTGTAAGATTATGGAGTTTTATTCACTACAGAAACAGATGACAAAACAAGATGTACTAAGCAACCAACCAGAAGATGGCTTTTTAAGTGCTGACTCGAAGTGAGTTTGGAAACATCCCCAGTGAAAAAAATTATGGCCGGAGGCCAGAAACACAGCTCATCAAGAGAGGTGGGAATCAGACTGTAGAATGAAATAAGATAAAACACATTAAATTACTTGTGGAATGAAGTCTTAAACCCCAGAGGATTTCTTCTATCATTGTGTTAATTTAAATGTTGTCACAATGCTTTATTATAGTTTGGATTTTTTTTCATAAATAGAAAATAGTAAATATTAAATGCTTAGTACAAAACCTAATTGTTACAGTAGAATACTGCAGAAGCATAATGAAGTCTAAATAAAGTACCTCACTTTAGTTGAATCAGCAGATTTTGACACAACATAAGTCAGTGAGGAAACTTCACATTTTTTGTTACTGTACTAGGAATCATTTTTGTCTTATGTACCCTAAAAGCCAGAAGGTACAAATGTGACCTACTATTTAACATATCTCTCTTTTTTCTGGATCAGACTACTTGAAAACCTTTGCATCAGTGAACAGCAAGTTCCAAAAGAAGTTCTTTCACTACATTTAATAAATTGATTTCTACTTTAGCTGAAATAACTTTTGAAAGTCAAACTCTCTAGGCTTTTGAAAGGTCTTCTTCATGAGCTCTTACTGATATCACTAACAGAAGAGCAAATTGATTCAGAAGGCAAGGTGTTTCCTTGGCAATACTAAGCCTGTTGGTTTTGCTGGTACCTTGGTCCCACAAATGCAATGATTTTTGTATCAGTGGTTGTCCTTTATGGCCCCTGCTATCAGAAGTAATTGCCCCCAGAACAGTTAAGGTGTTCTACAGCAAATATCTCTCTGTTGCTATGGCTGCTTCCAGTAGCTGGAATCCTATTTGTAAAAGGCAAGGCAACTTGCATTATTTGCAAATTGTGATACATTTATCCTCCCTTTGCATATTAATCTGAATGGTGGATAGAAAATATATAATCTCCATTATAGGGAAAAAAGAGTTGTCAATGTGAACCTGAGTTCTCATTTCTAGGTAAAGCTCATAAATTCAATTGAAGAAATCAGAATGGCAAAGTGGGCATGCAGGGTGCACTCCCCACCCACTGAAGTCATTGGAACATATCCCATTGCTCTTGGAGAGCAAACAAAAAGACACCATCTAGCCCACTTTGTATTGTATTTAACTTTTCCAGATGAATGAGTAACAATGAATGGCTTGAGTCCCTGGCTTAGTCAGTTCTGAGGTAATGTCCAAAATTAGCTTCATCTTCCTGCATATCCATAGATTATTAAAGAAGAGCTACATCAAATTTAGTCACCATTAAAAACTTGGGGATTGAATCTGCAAGACCTACATGGCTAAGTGGATAAATCTGGTTATGCATCTTGACAAAAAAAACATAGATTGCAGATACCTATATAAGTTCTCATCACCCCTCCTCTCACATCCTCACCTAAGAGTGTGCAATACTTCCAGCTCTGGGCATCTGGGCCTAAGTTATCTCAACTGGGAGTTGCAGCAAACTTTGCATATGAAGCTAAGGCACAGAGCCTATGCTAAGTAGGTTATTACACTTCCACTCTTAGTACAACTGACTTAATTATTTTCACATCTTCTTTCTCCTGATCGAAATCAAAAGAAACACCCTTTTAAAACTGCATGGTCATAATTGAATAAATCTTGCAGCATGACTTATGAATTGATTTCTTGACACAAGGCAAATCCACATCAATTACTCTCTCCCTGTACAGAGGCAATGCTAATTAAGCAACATGAAGTCCCGGGGTAGATCCCTTAGCTAGTGTCTTTGTAAGTACCACCTTTACCCTAGTACAGACATTAGTCTATGTGCATTCTTGGGTGTTTTGAGCTGTAACTGTAAGTGGTTTGAGCTGAAGTATTTTGAATTTTTTTAATACTCAAAAGTTCTTTGAAACACTTTTGGATCTTTCAACAGAACCATCAGCCAAAGATGTTCATTGCTAAAAAAGAATAAGGTCTTAAGTTTTCAAAGTCCAGAGATATATTCACCAATAGAGGACCTTGTTTAAAGTTTTCTATTCATGTTGTTTTCACTAGCTTTTCTCAGTATCTCTTATTAAAGAGGCATTTTGACTACTATAATTTACCCAACTACAAGAAATTTTTGAAAGGTAGCTATAAGAAATTATACTTGAAAATTCCAAATTATTTGGATTTTTTTCATGCTATGACATTTTAACTTGTTCTTCAATGATAAAATAAGGCCAGCATCAAAGTACAATTTGCTTATCTTACTTCTGCACCAACACTGATATTTCTATTCCTTCTTCCAAATATTTGACTCATTTTTGTTTCTGTTGACAAGGTTAATAAACCTTTCACAACTCAGTACTGCCAGCTTTTTACCATTCCTTTTCTGGTGTGTAATTTTTAATGCAGAATTGCAGGAACAGCATCAATGATGCATCACATAAGCCAGTCATAGAGTTATAATATCTTGGTTACTTATTAACACAATTCATCAGCTACTTAAATTCCTTATCTTTGTTTTCATTGTAGTAACAGTAGGATTTTTTGTCTCCTTTTTGTGAAAATCTTCAGAATTTTTCTGGGAAAGAAACACATCTTCACTTCTCAGTGTATTGAAAAACTGGATTTCACAAATACTCTGAGCAATGAAGTTCATTGTTCATTAGTAATGCTTAGCTGACAAAATGGAGGAATTGTGCCAGCAAAATTGCAAGTACAATAAAGTTCCTTCATTTGAAGAATTACCCAAGTTCTCCAACCTCTTCTATATTGTCGATTCCAGTAAACAACTCAGGATGCAATTCAGGAAGTAAAAACCATGACCTAATAATGAACTTTCATCTAAATCATAAGCTACTCTGTCCTGCCCCCTTCTCCTTCTGCCCACCTCCTCAAAAAAAAACAAACAAACAAAAAACCAACAGCCCAAAACCCCAGAAAAACCTGAATGGAAAAGAAATATTACTATTTCTCCATCATCAGCAGACACTTGTGATAAGCACTGGTAGCATGTGTATCATTACCCCTTGACATCCTATATGTGGACAAGTGTTAACCTAGTACTGGATATCACTTGCTTCTGTCCAAGTGACAGATCCATGTAGCTGAGCAGATACCTCCTGCAGGGTAAGGGTTGCCAAGCTGGCATTGTACCCAGTGGCACTCAAAAAAACGATTGTAAAAACCATTTGCCATTGTCAGTGCTTCTGTCCTGAACTAGCAACGTATCAACGTCACTTACCTGACCTGGAATTTTCCCTGCTGCTGTTGAGGTGATCATGCTAATTGCATGCAGTGTTGTTAAGCAGATGGTTTGAAATGGGACTTAGAAACCCAGGAATCAGTCTTCATGTAGTTCAAGAACACAAATTACAAAAAGTGCATTCATCAGGGGCTTGAATGCATAAGATGAAAACCTCTACAGAGCCAGAAATGCAGCTGGAACTAGCCTCAAGTGTATCCACCAAAGCTAAGACAATTCTGGATTGAATCATTCCCTCTGAAATTTTGTTTCCTATTTGGCAGCATATTACTCCGAACCTAAAGCAATCCCCAAGATGTTTTGGTGTTCTGCTGTGATCGGGGTTCCCACTGCACTGCTGCTCAGCACAGAAGGAAACACACTGTGTGCCAGCTATGATGGTATCTGCAGCAGCACTTCTCATTCTGTGGGTTTCCTATCAACAGCCAGCAGTTGCCCACTGGCCTCAGAACACACCTCACCAATACTCAGCCACATACTGCTTATCTCAGCAGCAACGGCAGCTGGTTTCCCAATCCAGCTGCAATCAAATAGTTTGCTGATCAGGTGTTGTAATCATAAATATGGCAGTTAAGGCTGACAGACACTGCAGATGCTGCTGCTTTTTTCCTGTGCCACAGGGCAAGGTGATTTTTTCCTCCAAACACCACATCTCCATCCTGCTTTCTTTACTTCATGCTGCTTCCTTCTTCCCCTGCTTTTTTTTTTTGCTTTACTCTTGTTCCATACCAACCAGAATTATTTCTTTATCCTTTTCTTCATCTGTTCTTGTTCTGTTGGAATCCAAAGTGCTAGAAGTAAGAATGTAGATTTATAACTTAAAGCTGAGTGTGTTGAGTAGGGGAAAATTTAGTTTTGAAGCCTAAGTCATAGACAAAACAAAAGTAGTTACAAAGGTTAACAAGAGGTTTTAGAATGTAATATTGTAAGGTTTAGGTGTTAAGAGGTAATTGGTTAGTCAAGTTCACACTGTAATAACACGAATTAGCTTAGTATTGGTTTAATAACATAAATAGCTAGTTGGCAAAATTTTATTGGCCTATAAAGTCTTACATAGTCTGATAAGCAGAAATCTTGTGACTTATTTGCCATACTACTAACAGCTGTAAGAGAGATTCATCCTTTTCCTCTGCCTCTGTAAAAGATAAGAAAATAAACTGCACTTCCCATGAAATTCAGAAGTCCCATTTCTCTGTTTCAAGAAGAAAACCTCTCACTCGAAACATAAAGTGTAAAATCATTATGTGAAAAAAAATACATTCACATTGTTCCTTGAAAGATTCCTGTAAAATTGAATATATATCTCTCAGTTTGTCATTAAAGGGTGAGCAATTAGTTTCCTGAACAGTCTGACCTTTAAATAAGAAGCCTTTAATGCCTTTGAAATTGAGCATGGCGACCAGGTTTTCTTGCCTGACTAAAATTTGTCTATCATTTTTGGTTTCACACAAACTGTAGGAATCTTTCTGTACTACTCTTCTGTCCAGGTTCACAATTTGCAGACAGAAAACTATATTTTCTCTGATATAGCCTGAGGCCTATAAACCAGGCCCCAAGTAATTCACGGCCTTTCCTTGTCTGAGCAAGATAACAAAATCTTTTCGTTCTTACTTTTAATCTTTCATGTTTATCCCCCAATTTGTTTTGTAAATAGGCTCTGATCTTGTTTCATGTGTCTACAGAAGCATGTGCAAAGGACTTGAGATGACCACTGAAGTTTTTGCTCAAGTCTTTGCTTAGCAACAGGTAATTTAATGCCAGAAAAACAGCCTGAAATTCAAAGGGAGTGAGTAAAAGAAGGACCTGTGTTTGTGAAGTGCATGCACACTAAATACATGAGGTATTTTGTCTTTCCTAAGTTCACACACAAATTTCAGGCAGAATAGCCATAAAACCATATTTCCAACAAATTATAATCTATTTTACAGGTATAGTTGCAGATATTTTCCACAGCTGTGTCTGTACCAACATGGCTGGAAACAATTTTCAATATGTACCTGTTTTAATCCCATGCCAAGACAAGACACAGACTTTTATGAAGACATCTCCTTTCTTTCATCTTCCAGTTCTTACAGCATACTTCATGCTGTGCTACTGATAGATGCCAAACTCTGGCATTTATTGAAGTGTTCACTTGTAATTTATTTGGTGGCACGGCATGGTTGAACAACAAGCATGATGTGCCTATCCTCCAGCTGTGTACAGAGTTAACTCAAGCAGACTGCCAAGATGCTCGATGTATTACAACCATCATGCTACAGTGTTTATCAGACTCCTCCTTGCAATGATAGCATGATGTGACTTGCTACAGATCTGTGCTACACACTAACTGAAAGCAAGTAGCTGCTAATTAATCAGATTCTCCCAGGGAATCACAATCTCTGCAAGTTCCTTCATCTGCTCCTCTTAGGAAATGTTTGAACCCATTCTCCTCTGAAGAAATCACCCCCAGAACTCAGCTTACAGGGCAAATCTAGTTGCAATCCACTAACACCTTTATCTTTGGTGAAGGTGAAGTCTGCTTCTTTGAAGAGCTGCAGAATCTCCTCTGAAACAAACAAATCCTGAAGATATGATTGCTATACAATACCTCCCCTCTCTTTTTAATTATAAGTGTAAATATCCACTTTGGGAAGACTAAAATTTCAGAGTAATTATCTTAAACCTGTAACATTCCATGTATTTTCCTATCCATATGGAAAAACAGTTCTCTGTAGTTTTTGCCACTAAGTTCTTAGAAAGTCACAGCAAGATAGGAATACTGTTTAAATATATTTTTAATATAGGAATAGCATGAAACAATAAAAAAAATCTGTAGAAACCCTTCTTTACAGTTTAAGATCAAACCTTGCTCTATGAATTTCACTTGGAACTCCCTTCCCCTTTTTCTCCTTCTCTGCTGCTGCAGGCTGCTTCCTAGGAGGCTAATGAGCTGTGTGTGCCCTTTGCTGGCTGACCTTTTTCTCTCCAGCCTGTGGCCCCAAAACCTTTCACCCTGGTTGTGACCTGGCAATAGACCTTGCCACATGTAGTAAACTCATCATCCCTACCCTATATTTGAAATCCTACTATTAGATAACAGCATTGAACTATATGCTCAACATATGAGCCAACAACAAATGAACTATAGATTCACTTTTAATTAATATCTGTATTTTTATGGAAAACAGTTTGATTATTCATGGAGTGAGAACATGAAAGGTTGCAGTTGCAGCTGCAAAATCAATTAATGAGTTGTAATAATGCATTGGTGGGAAAGGTTCCTGTTGCTTGTGCTTCGGTAGACATTGTCATGAGATATTATGATATACTTCCTAAGTCACATATGGCAGCCATAATGTACTGGAACAGAGCTGTATCTATTTTGTTCATCCTTTACACTTGACAGCACTCAAGGTGACACCAAATTTTTCTTCTGATCTTATAGATTCCTGTGGAGCTGCTTCTCTATGTTGATTTAAGACATGTGAAAAGAGTTTCTCTTGAAGCAGTATTGTCAGACAGCATATGGAAGTTGGACTCAGTATAGCTCAGCTTTACCCGATGGAATCAGATTCACTAAGGGATTATTGAAAAACCTTAAGTATCTGAGTTGCAGGTGTTTGAGATTTGTATACGTGTTATAAATACACATGGCCAGCCAGCTTCCTTCACAGAGAATGAAGGCTGACACATTTCTTCAAAATACAATCTCTAGAATAATACATAGTCTTGAAAATATCTCAAGTTAATATTTTCAGAGGACAGACGTTATATACGTGCACCCTCTGATGAAGCATATGCTTGAGCAAATCTTACTGCATTTCAGAGGTCATCTGTGACAAATAATAGGTACACACAGAAGGCCTTCAATATATTTCAGAGTAGGAAGCGGTATGAAAAAGGTCAAAATTTCAGCACAAAAAATGCATCATATGAAAAACAGTAATCCATGTTTGCTATTTCACATGTATTGAGGTGTGCTGGGAAATTTAACTCAAATGCAGTAAGATTGCCAATATAAGGTGGGGGTTTCTAGAAAACCTGCATTAGTGTGGAAAAACAAGACATTCCATTGTCAGTCACTGACAACCTGTGGATAACAAGAAATAGTTTATTAGAATCCCAAGAGGGCCTCAGCCTTTTATTAATACTAGTCAGTTCAGAGAATGATCCAAAGTAGTATAGTGCACAGTAGGCAGCTTCAGTTGCTTCTTAATTAATTAGGCATCTCTTAATATATTTTGGCATTGCTTGAAACAATGTGTGCGTAAAAATAGCTGCTCTAACAAGCCAAATTCACTGTATGTGAATCTTCCTTTCTTAGAAAATATAAACTTCTTCACAACAGGAAGAAAGGTTAGTACTTTCAAAAAGCAGCACAATTAGTTTGGAAAATTAGTGGGGAGAAAGACCTTTGGCTGGGAAAGATCAAGCAACTGGCTGCAATATGAAAGATGTTACTCAGAACTCAAGCTCAGTAAAAACTGTGAACTAAAGGACACAACAGGTAACAGGATCTAGTAGGCTGTCTACAATGAAAATGGTACAAAATAAAAACAGAACCAGGGGAATCTGAGATAATGGGAATAATGCCTGATTATATACATTATATATTCTGACAATTACCAGCTCTTACTGGTAACCCTAGTAACAAATTTTACTAGAACTGCTCAGAAATGTCCAAATGGATTTTCTTTTTCTGTTAAAAAATGTGAACTAAATAGCATGAAGTCAGCTCACAGCAAAATACTAACTTGGGAATCTGGGGACAAATCAAGAACACTTCCTGCAAGGAGAGCTGCCGAGATTGGCTGCCAGACAAATTTCTATCAGGGGTTTACCAGTTTGCTCAGCTGTATGCTTGGCATATATCTATAATGAACCCTCACAAACCCTCAGGTTTGTGACCTAATATTTAATGGGTTGGCACCCCTTAAAGTTCTTATCCTGCATGCTGCCCTAGAAATGAGCAGTGCAAGGAGGATTTTCAGCTTTGCTAAGTCTAGTAGAGTAGCACTTAAGAGCTGTGGTTACTTCTGTTTTGTTGGGAGTTTGGTTTGAAATATCTGAAATGAAATCTCATTTCCAAATTTAATCCAGTGAGAATTTTCCCTTTCCAAAGAAATGTTTAAACTTCTGAAGACATTTTGGGGCAACATGCAATATCATTCTCTTCCGATTTTGTAATACCTAATAGAGAAGAAATTCTTACTTTTCTCAGCTCTAGCAGTTTTATGAAAGAATGAAAAGCAGTCCCCCACTCCCTTGCTCCGGAAAAGAAATGGAGTTGTATCAATAGATAAACTTGTCAGGCCATGCTTGACCTCACACAGCTTGCTGTATGGAGTTGTGTTTTAGCTTTTCACTTGTTTTGTTATTTTTAATATGCATTGGCCATGTCAGGTTAAAAGCACCCCTGAAAAGTGAACGCCTAGCCATTGGCAAGCAATTAGCAAACACAAGAGAAGACAAAGGCACCAGAATGGGGAGAATGTGAACTATTCAGTGTAAATATAGGTCAAAAATGGAAGTTGTTTTCGAAAGGACGGTCTCTCAAGCTGAAACTTTCTGTCCCCTACCAGCTGGTACATCTTTTAAGTTTTAAGCACAACTTTCTTTCCAAGATTTGCTGAAGTAAAATTAGAGAGAAAAAGGCAAGGAGATTTTGAACTGATGAACTGTTCTGGATTGGAAGAGGAAAGGGATAAATATTGTCACAAAATAAGTTACAAAAAAAGTCTTGACAAAACAAGAAGATTTTCTACATAGAGAGCTGTTAAACAAAGAAGAAAAGCAAGTGAAATGGTAAGCTAACATAAATGCAACTAGAACTCCATCACTGAAAGATGTCATATAATCAGTCATAATATCCTATTTTGACTAGGATAGCAGAAAACTCTTGTATTGCTGTGTGGTGAAATCATACAACCCATATCAAACATGCTATGTGCTGATATTGTGGTTTAACAATGAGGACAGCTGATTACTCATGAATGCATAAAGATTTCTGATACATTAATGTAAAGTTGTTTACCTGTTTGCATGTTCATTAAGGATCGAGTGTCTTGGATTGATACCCCTCTTACTAACATTCAGGCTTTGTCATACAGATTCTCAGCAATACAGATGTTGCAAAGGGGATGAACTTCCATAGCTATGCAATTGCCTTCTACACCTGAACCCCAATCTGAAAAAAGTAGTGTGACTAATTAACCTGATTCCACTTGTCCAAAGAAAAAACACAGAGATGTCCTATGCATTGCTTTAGCCGCCTGTATTTCTCACAAGGAAAATGCAATGTAATTAGATTTATGGTTGAAAGACAAAATAGAGGTATATTTCTTCTGTCTCTGATACACTGAAGTGCCTTTCTAAGAAGCTGTGAGAGATTGTCCAAACAACATAATTATTGTTTCACATCAAGAGAGTAATTCAGGTGCACTCATCTCTTTGATACTATCACCGATAATATTGAGAATTAAAGTATGAAGTTGCCAACAATATAAATGTTTGCAATCTTGATGGTTTTCCTGAACTCTTACTGTCTAGGAAAATAGATTTGTTTTGTATTCCCTCTGCAAGAATTTTTCTGCTCTGTGTCACTCATTCATGATGTTGGAAACAGGAATGTGTTGCCCAACTTTTTGATCAGTATTCTGGGATTCTGTACTCTCAGTCAGAGAGAGAAAAAAAAAAGGCTGGAGCTGTTGCCATTTCTAATGTTTTGTTGTTTTCAGCTTTGAGGAAAACAAATCCAGCATCAGCGTACACAGATGAAATTCACAGCCTAAAAAATACTTTTGCTTGCTGTTGTAGTCAGCTACTGAGCACTACCCTAGGACAGTGCAAATATAGGCTCTGTGTCATATCATTGGCTTTCAAGACATGAGTATAGGATTCCTCATAGTGTTAAAGCCTTTCACGGTAAATGTCTGCGCTATAAATTTTGATATACTTCCCAGCTGAATGGATGCTTTGAGTGGAGACAGACTGGCTGGAGCTAAAGTAGTTAGATTTGATTTACCTCTTCTTTATTATTCAGTTCTATCAAGGATTTGGAGGAATGATATCAAGGCATGTTGATTGACTACAGTTTGTAGATTGAAATAAAGTGAGTGCTATTTAACCTTGGCCAATACCATACAACATTATAATGATATTATCAGGATGAAGTAATGTGTAGATTTGTAAGACAGACAATGAAACCTGATGTTTGCAAATAAATCCGTTGACAGATGAGTTTTTCCTAATAATCGTTCAGTGTGTGTTTTTTGTGCAAGCCCTTATGGAGTGTCCAGAATTAGAGAAGCACTTGTGAAGAGTCCCTGTGTGTGCCATTTCTTAAGCAATATTTATATTTAGTTTTATTTGTAAAATTTAGTTTGCATATACTGGCCATATTCATGCAGTGCATTTCACCTGCTGCTTTTTCTAGAGCTAAAAAAATTCCTGCTCTCCAGCATTTGCAGAATATTCTTCCTTCCTATAAATTTTCAGCTGTAGTTGTAGTGAGAGTGAGATACCTGAAATGAGTGGTGTAAAAGAATTGATCCATATTCTAAGTCCTGTTATGACACTCTATAGGCTTCTTCATAAATATCTATGTACTTCTGATATTTCTTCTCAAATGGAACAGTGGATATTTGTGGAGTCAAGTAATTCCCTCATCAGTTGTATCTAGCTTCCTCACTAAAAAGCAAAGTATGATTTCTATTTTCTTCTAGAATCAAGCTATGATATCAGGATTGCTTTCCAGCTAATTATTATTGAGATTCATTAACAGTTTTCAAGTCATTAATCCTATGCAAAGCTCCTGTGTTCTGTTGCAAATTATAGGGGGCTTTTAAAAGATTGTCAATACTGACAGTTGAGAGTACCGTGCAGTAAAAAGGGCAAGCACTGGTGGGGAAAAAAAAAAAAAAGAAGACAGATATACAACTATCCTGAGAAAGATCAGGGGTCTTAAAATTGAGTAAGTCCTTGCCAGCAGTATTTTAGAGGATGGTGCGATAGTTATGTGTGAATCCCTAGGGGCCTTCTGAATGGGAATGCCTGTCAACTGTGGCAGCTATAGGTTACACTCCTCCAAGCACATATTTGGTCTCTGCATACTTGTCATGCAGCCTGGTGGCCCAAGGTTAAGCCAGAATTAGGACATTTATATCCTGAATATTATTGTCACTAACCCACACCAGAGTTAGACACAGTTGAGCTGTATTTGGCCATTGCACTAGACTCTGTGCACTCGAGGGAAATTCCCAAAAGGAAGAGGCGGAGGGCTGAGTGGTGTCAGCTGTTACCATGCAGCAAAGTGACAATTAAATACTCTGTGTGTACAGTTCTGGTTAGTGTCTATGTATGCAGAAATCTGACCAGCTCTCACAGACATATCTGCTGTTACTGTGCACCAGGCCATGCTGTTCTTGTTCAAACAAAACTGTCAGCAGCTGAAGGTGGAGTGCGATCCTGTGCTCCTGTGCCTTACTTTTTGATCTCCATATTCTAGAAATTAACTAGTCTAAACAACGTGAAATATAGAATCCTTGCAACCTTTTATCAAAATAGCACTCTATAAATGATTCTCAGTTTATTCTTTTCCATTTCTGTTGATTTTCTCAGGCCAACCCTTCCCATAGACCGACAAAAATGCTTAGCATCCAACTGAAGAGCTATATCAGGCTCCAGCTGAATTTGAAATACTTCCAACCCTTAAGCATCCAGGTCTGCCAGAGACTATGAAAATCCAAAGAGTGTGTGCAAAACAGACTGCGTAGAGTGAAGTTGCAACAGGAGATTTATTTTGTCTCTCATGTCCTGAATATTCATACTTGGGTTTTTATTACAAACGAAGAAGTCGTCTACATACAATTGGTAGGTTATGGAGTAAAACAACATATAGCCCACTGAGTTATCTAAAGGGTGTAGTTCCCATTCATTTGTTGTAATGGATGGGAATTCCCTTTGAAGTTCTAGTATTACAAGTTCTAAATTATTTGCTAGAAGTGGCTTGCTCTGTGTTTTGAATGCAGTATTTAATGCCAGGTAGAAGAGCCTTATGATGGTACCTAGGAAAAAAAAAAGTGTAATTGTGCCTTTTCTGTAAAAGAGAAAACCATGCAGCCAAGTTCAATATTCACCAGACAGTCCAGGTCAGAGTGGAGAAGATGAGGAGGAGAGACTTCATAGATGCAGCTCCATAGATATAAAACCAAGAGCTGTGCTCCTGACCACATATTTTGAAGTGGTTTCTAAACCAAATCAGTTTGAAGGAGCCTGGGAACATCTTTCATCATCTCTCTCCTTGCTGCCCTTCCTTGATTAGTGTCAATGAGTCTGAGGGTGAGGGCTGAAAAAGGCTTGCCAGTGCAGCACTCCTTGTTCTGTCCCTCAGGCAGAATTCGGGGAAACACATGCAGTGAGTTGTCTTTACTTCTAAGTATTTTTCAGGTAAGACTAATATAACAACCTGTCCAATGACTATATACAACACATGAAACATACATGTTGCAACTGACATAGTTTTGTATTGTCAAAGGGCCAGTACCCAGTATAATTTAAATATCCTGGACTCGGCACTAATTAACTTGTCTCTGAGAAGACTGTGCTGACATTTCTAGTTACTTCTTGCTACAAAACTGATTTTTAAGTGTAAGGTGGCCCAATTCTATTAAGTAGAGTGTGAATATAGTTTACTTAACATTGCCGTTTTCCATGGTTTTATGAATCATATTTCAGAATTAATAATGGTTATCCAGGAAGGTGGTTGTTCTCATTCATTTGTGTGCTTCTGAATGTCTTGAAATATATCTTAGAATTACCAAACCATGGAGACGTAGAAGACAAAAGCTAAACTATGTCCCTATCATAATATGACTCATTGGATTTTGTTGGACTATTCTGCTTGTCCTATAAACTCTGTTTTCTTCAATGGCATGCTTTTTAATCTCCATAAATAATTACTCTGTGTCAGTTGAGGTAATTATTCTAAAGTCCAGTCAGTTGCCCATATGCAGGACAACCTTACTTCTAGTGGGAGGAAAAGCATGGCATCATATTGAGCCACTAAGTACGTAATTTCTAGTTCCACATCATATTCCACAGCAATGTCTGTGTTCTACTTGTGGATATTATTGGGTACATGTCTTTCTGAATCTGGCACTACAAGTTTCAGAGGCAATTGTTACTGTACTTTTGAAAATCAACTCTAACTGTCAGAAGTTCCTCAATATATGTTCCTAAATCTACTCTCTATGTCAGAAGCCCCTCAAGTCAATGATAATTAGATACCATTTTGAGAGTTCTCACAGTTTAACATATCTCTTAAGGAGCTAATGACTACATCACAATCTCATCTTTCACTAAAAAATACATACATAAATAAATACCAGTCCACAAATTGGCCTATTGAACAAAATATGAAAGTGGAGCACTGCAAATTCAAACATCTTTAGGTAAACAAGCAGCCCTCAACATCCATTTTTATTTGATTCTCATTATTTTTACCAACATCTTCAGCTTTTTGTAATCAAGATGTTTTGTCCCTCTTTTCCTTTTTCTTCTTCTTTGATCACTCAAGGTTGGTAACAGAATCACAGAACCACAGAATCATTTAGGTTGTAAAAGACCTCTGGGATTATCAAGTCCTACTTTAAAGATACCACCCTCTTAATTAGACCATGGCACTAAGGGCCTGGGATGGTGACTCCACCATCTGGATTGCAACTCCACCATTTGGATGGCAGTCCATTGCAGTGCTTAACAACCCTTCCCATGAAGAAATTCTTACTGATGTCCAGCCTGAACCTCCTCTGGTGCAGCTTGAGGTGATGTCTTCTTGTCCTGTCACTGGCTGCCTAGGAGAAGAGACCCACCCTCTAGTCATTGCTAGTGCATTCAGCAATTACAAATTCCATTCAGGCAGTTGTAGAGAGTGGTAAGATTGCTACGGAGCTTCCTTTTCTCCAGGCTCCCTCAGGCCCTTCTCATAAGATTTGTACTCCAGACCCTTCAATGGCTCCACCACCTCAATGTCCTTGTAGTGAGGGCCCAGAGCTGGACACAGTACTCAAGGTATGGCCTCACAAGTGAAGACACATGATGCTACTCCATGAGAAGAAATTCTAAATCCATTCCAGCTCTCTAGCTTTAGAAGTGAAAAAAATCATCAGTCATCCAGTAGTAAAATTTAAATGCCCAGATCACTTCCATATAAGCATGTTACTGGAACTGTTTGCATTTTACTGCCTAAGATTCATTACTTTTGTTCTATATTTGATGGAGAGACAGAAGGTGATGAGTACAGGTGGATTTTGGTAAGCAAATATATAGGGATACACACCATTTCTGTAACAGAATATCTTCTGTTACACATACTTAAAGTAAGAACAGTTTTCAGTTCAAAGAGAAATGCAAAAAAGTTTAAAAGGTTTCAATACATACATTTAATTTTCTGTTTATAAAATACATCTATGTTTGCCGTATTCTTATATGCCTGCCAGGTAGTACCATTTTCCTTGGAATGGGATTTTTTTTATTAAAGTAAGATTATTTAACTGTGGGCAATTCTGAAACCTAGACAAATATTACAGTCATTCTTCTTTGGCAAAGTGACCTCTCAGTGCTGTGGTTTTAAAAATGCAGTTGTAGAGATTGTGTTGCTTGCTATGGAAGAAGTCATACATACAAATTTTCTCTGTATTAGGCAAGGCAATTCCATGAAGTTTTTAGCAAGTCTTGTGATAATCATCAGAAAGAACAGAATAAGGAAGAAGGATCAATGGTAAAGGCAAATAAAGGTTTTTTGAATTTACTGTAAGATTTTCACATTTAGAAAGTTAATCTTTAAGAGATCCTTCTGAAATTCCTTTAATTCACTGTTAATCTAAATTGGATTTTTTTCAGAGTGTCCTTCATAGTTTTGGTGCTGACTCAGATGTAAAAAGATCCAAAGGAATGATATGCAGCTAGTTACAAAAATTATGTGATCTGCAATGGCCTTTTTTTTTTTGGCACAACTGTTCAGGATTTTCTGTGTGGAAAAACCACAGAGTACTTTTAAGAACACAGTAAATCAGTCCAAGCTAAAATTTCTTAGCACCTCATGCCATCAGAAACACTGTGATAAAACTACTCTGCATTTTTAGAAGAAAAACTTTTTTTTTGTGCTTGGATTATGAAGAATTTGACCCCGTAGTAAGTATAATAAAAAGATCAATTGAAAACGACTTCTGAGAAATAACAGCTTAGAATGAAGCTGAGTAAAGAAGAGCAATAGGCATGCAATGTGATGCAGTCAAAAATAAAGGCAAACACACTACTGTGTGTATTAGAAGTACCTCCATCAGAAATGGAACACTGTTACAGTCAAACCTCTCTACTTGTCACTTGTGGGACTCCACCCAGACCACTGCATCCAAGTCTGGGGCCCTGTGGGATGATAGCCAAAGATCCAGCAGGGGCCAAGGCCTGCTACCTATGGCTACACTGTGTACCTACTACATTATCTTTGCAGATGGAGACCTGCATAATGCACATCACGAAAGGATAAGTTGGCTGAAGGAGAAGATCCTGTGGAGATAGGATGGGCAATGGCTCTGATGAACTGCACAGAATGCAACAAAGTCATGTGATTGGAACTTTGAAGGGCACCATAGCCAAAGACACAACGGATAGAATCGTGGAGTCATGGAATGACTAAGGCTGGAAAAGACCTCTAAGATCATCCAGACCTTTAAATAATCATCACCATGTCAACTAAACCACAGCACTAAGTACCATGTTTAGCTGTTTCTTGAGTACTTCCAGGGATGGTGACTCCAGCCCTTCCATGGACAGTTTGTTCCAGTGCTTGACAACCCACTCAGTGAAGAAATTCTTCCTGATGTCCAGCCTGAACTTTCCATGGTGCAGCTTGAGGCCATTTTCTCTTGTCCTGATTAAGAGTAATTTATGTTTTAAAACACAAGTCCTGCAAATACTATAAGTATAATAAAGTACATGCTACCATGTTACTCAAACTATCTGCTTAGATCATGCTGTATGTAACAAAGAAGGAGGGGATAAGATTGGGTTATATATAAGGTAGGAATTTCACTTGTTAGGAGAAAAACCCAAAATTACCTTATAGACAGCTGACTGACTACCTCCCTCTCCCTTCTCCCGAGGAGAAACACCTTCTTGCTAAGCTTCTGTGTAGGATGGTTGTTATTATTACCCAGGTTAGCACAGTATTATTGTTATTAGAGCTCTATTGCAGCTAGTGCATGCAGCAATAACAATGCTGAATCTGTATATCTGTTGCTTCAATAAACCACAGTATCTGTGAATCTGTGATAGCAAAGTTCTTACTGAAACAACTGGACCCAAAGTCAGATCGAGTAATTGCACCATTCGTGAGTCCATGATACCAAAAGTTCTTTTTGAACATGACAGGACTTCTAGTGCAGAATGGGTTATAATCAGAGATTAGGCCTAGCCACACTCAGCCTTTTTGATCTCTGAGGACCCGGTGGAATGCAAGGAGGTGTATGTCCTGGTCAAATTGCTTAACCTTAATGCAACAGCCCCTCAACATACAAAGGGAATGGACTTGTTGAAGCAGGTCCAGAGGAGCACATGAAGATAATCAGAAGAATGGAGACCTCTTCCATGAAGACAGACTGAGGGATTTGGACTTATTCAGGCTGGAAACAAACATAAAAAAGATTTAATACCTCTTAGCCGCTTTTCTAAAGGAGGCCTTCAAGAAAGCTGAAGAGGGACTTCTTAAAAGGGAGTGTAGTGAGAGGATAAGGGTTAAGGGCTTCAAACAGAAAGGAAGTACATTTAGACTGGTTATTAGGAAGAAATTCTTCATTGTGAGAGTGGCAAGAAGAAATTCTTCATTGTGAAAATGGCAAGGCACTGAAACAGGTTGTTGAGAGAAGTTGTGGATACCCCATCCCTGGAAGTGTTAAAGGCCAGGTTGGATGGGGTTTTGAGCAGCCAGGCCTAATAGAAGGTGTTCCTGCCCAGGACAGGGAGGTTGGAACTAGGCAGTCTTTGTCCCTTCCAGCCCACACCTTTCTATAATTCTATGATGAAGCATCTTTGTACAATTTCAAACTAGGATGTTGTATTTACGAAAGATTAGTTTGGACTATAATGGGAGAGGAATGGAGGAGAAAGAAGAGATTATATGTTGCAAGATACTAGAAGAATCTAGTTCACTTAACATTGTAAAACACAAACTATGAAGGAATATGTTCACTTTCTAAAGCAAGGAGGAAGAAGAGTTATATATAACAGGAGCATATGCTGGCAGAAACCCAAGTAGTCATGGCTCACGGCTGTTAAAGAGTCTTTTCTAACAGAACAAAGGAGCAAATCACCTGAAACTGGTACAGACTACTGTGCATGCAGTTAGAGACGTCTGGGGCTCAAAGCATTTAGGAGGTCAGTTCCATCATGTCTTGCTATGAAGACCAAACAGGGAAATGGGAGCTGCTTTGGATGTCTTTTTTCAATGAAATCTATTTCTTGTGGGAAATTCTAAATTATCAAACAAAAAATTTCCCACTCTGGTTTTAAATTTCTTGTTATTTGAAACTTTCAATTCCTTTTTTAATCCTCTCCTCAAGATTTCGTTCTTCACCTTGACAGGGCATCAGCATTTTTTGTGTGAAAGGAAAACACTTTCCTTTAGGGCTTTGTTAGCAGACATACCTGTGCATTGCCTGGCTATACTAAGAGGCAGTGATTTACGTCTCTATTCCATTTGCTCTTCAAGATTTTAATTCTGTTTACCACTAAGTATAGCAATTCTTTTTGTATCCTCTGTAACAGTAAATACACTTTTTCTGCTTTATTCTGATTCCAAGCCAATATACATGAAGGAATCACGTCTTTGTGTTATCAGGATTTGATCAATGATTGGATATTCAATACTTAGACTTCAAAAAATATCTAGAATCACAAGTACAGCAGCTGATAGACCTCACATATTCAGAAAACTATCAGCAAAAAAGGATGAAAGAATGACATGCATGGAAACTTTGCTACACATGGGAAGACTGTCTATCAGTCAAGAAGAAATAATGATTAAAGTTTTTTCACTAAAAGCCTTTTCTTGGGATGCAGAAAGTTTTAGTTCAGATGATCTGACTATTTTCTTCTTTCTTGTTTTAAAAGTAATTTTAATCCATTTTAATTTGAAAGACAAAAGACATCTTCCAGTGATATGTGGGGTAGGCTACATGACAGACTTAAGAAGTGCTGGACATGTCTGCAGTCCAAACATTTGAGCAAACATATAGCTGCTGATGCCAGAAGCCCTAGATTTCTACATTTTTGTTCAGAGTTAAGAGACTCTAGGCCCTGAAATTCCTAGTTGCAAGTAAGCTCTCTGGCAAGGGCTGTCCAGCTTCCCTGCACCATCCTAGAATCCATCCCTGGCGCATGCTGGATTCTGTCAGAGACAGCCCATGTCTTCAGGATCGGACTCTATGTGCTGGAATGAGGTTCTTAGGATTTTCAAATAATTCAGATTTTCAATCTCTGAAATATATCCCATTATATTTCTGTTAAATGTTTTGGATAGGGACCGTTCCTGACCACAATTTGTAAGAAAATTCTCTATGTGACTGGAGAATGGGAAGACGTCACGTCATCCTGATGTACCGCCTCAGACAGTAACACATTACACAAACTACATGAACTGCAGTTTGCTTGCTTTCCTCTCTTCATTCCTTCCATCCATCCATTCCACCACCTTCACAAACACAAAACCCAAAGAAATCTTCTTCTGCCCTCCTCAGAGATGCAGCTTTTCATGGTGTAAAATGCTTTCACTTGAATTATCAGAGAAGTACATGGGGGAAGTTCTGATTTGCAGCCCTTTCTGTCATGAAGAGATAACGTGCTGAAAACATGTTTAATTGCCTAGTTGAGTTGGAGTTAAAAAAACTGAAATAACATCACCAATAGCTCTGTTAGATATCTTCTGTGCTAAAACATTGCTACCTTCTAAAGGTACATTAAGACAGCTGGCAACAATTAGTTGAGCAGAAACAAGCAGTAAAATCAAACTGGGAGATGAGTTACAATTGGAGTTGCCTGCCCTCTTCTTTTTCCAGATTTGGATTAATTTTTAGCTGTTAATTTTTTTATATTTTCCTATGCTTCAATTCTTCTTCTCATTTCAGCGTGGGAAAAATGTTGCAATATCTCAAAAACTCCTATGGAATAGAAGGATAATTTTCTATTTAGATTTGGAGAGCAGATATAATAAAAATAATATTGTTCTTTCCTCTTCCTTTAGTTTGTCTTTCCCTGAGTTTCTTTTCAGTCACATGAATAGAGCTAGACTTATTAGTCAGAGTTCACTGACTCAGACAGAAAACATACATCTTCCTGCTACATGATGGAAATATCCTTTTAATATAATTTCTCAACTAAATATCTGGGATTACAGCACATACAGAGCTTGAAAAGTGTATAATGGAATGAAAAGCTAGGAACGCATCTAAATATAATGCTCTGTTCAATGCCAGAATGGCAAATTTTAAAAGCCATCTCACCACATCCCATATGTTTTTTGTTACAGCTGAAGCCTTTTGGTTAATGTAAATGGCTGTGCAGCTATTGAAACTGGTGTACACAAAACAAAAAATTAATTCATGATCTGAAAGGAGAGAAAGCTACTGCATTTTTCTCCTCTGACTAAACTGAAAGTTGTTGTTTTATTTACAATATGCAGCATTCTGGAGAGAGAAGGAGGTTTGTGTGGGACTGGCCTCCCAGAAAGATCAAGCAGCAATGGCAACAACAACTTTGTTGTTTAGTGGTTTTCAGAGGCATATTCAAAGCCCTTACAGGAAGAGCACATAAAAAAACCTTTAAAGACACACAGTCAAATGCTAAATTTAAAGCAGAAGTAAAAATGTGGTTTAAAATAGACTAGGAAACACATTCCAAAGAGACCCTTCAAGGCTCTTGAATGATAGAGAAGATATCTGCAAGCTAGAGCTGACAGTGGTCTTGACAGTAAAACAATCAAACACTGTAAGAGTGATTCTAAGACAGACTTTTAGAAAACCTTTCAGTTTCAAATTTTGCATGACACTAAGTACTTCTATACAATGCTAGAGTATGATGTAATTGTAACTAAATGCTCTTCCCAAAATTCACAATAGCCACACTGGCTACATTTACATTATTACATAAACAGGGTCCAAACAGCAAACAAGAGCATTGGATTACAGATAGTTGCGGCAGATTGACTACTGAGTCACGTCTTTGCTCTGCTTAACTAACCTTGTCCAAGATGAAGCTACTCTTGGTTCCAGGGTCAAGTATCTTCAGGGAACATTCCCATGAACCACAGCGTAGGTGTATCAAAGATGGCTCACTCTGCAGTACGCCATCCTCCAGAGCAACCCTGTCAGCCTTTGCATCCCCTTAGATCCTCACATACCTCCTTTACATACACAGGACCATACAGTCCTTACCTTGAGATTCAGCCTCTAAAAATCCACTCTGGCATAGCACATTCTTCATGATCTCACATAGTACCAGGCCCTCTTTCCAGAAACTGTGTTCACTGGGCCTCCTGTGTTAATTTGCACTGACGTGTCACCTGAGTCAGGTGAAGATCTGCAAAGCATGGTGTCCACTGGAAATAGTTGCACACAATTTCTTTGGCTGAGAAGGTAGGAGCAGGAATATAAGCACATGCAAGCAATCAGGGAATGGTACTTCTTGTGCCCTAATACCTTGTCCTCGGGACTTTTCTGAGGTAGAGATTGTTTATTTCTGTTTAAGAGTTCCTACAACATGAAAACTTGCCCATGATTACAAGAAACTGAGCATGAACTTTGATTTGCCTAAATATGTGTAGATTACATCCAGTCCTGTTTACACCCTTGCTGGGATTTGGGAAAGATTAAAAGAAAAAAAAAAAAAAGAAGAAGAATAAAAGATACTTTAATGGCTTGTTCAATGGTAAGTCTGGAGAGTTTATTTTGAAGAAAGACTCCACTGCCAGGAAGGGCACAGGTTTTCTATTTTATTGACCTAAAAAATGTATTTCTTAAACAGTCATTTGAGTTCAGCAGCAAAGGCTTTAGGAAGATATGAGACTTGGACATAGAGAAGGACATAGAGCATAGGACCAGGATTCAGGGTTTTTTTATCCAGCCTTGTGCTTTTTTTGCTATTTTTTTCTTTTACCAAAGATTCTTGAGGACTTTTAAAAGCAATATCTTACAATCAACTGTATTTGGAAGCATATGAAAAACACTAATTTTTAGGATTTTGGTTTTTTTTCAATTCGTGAAAACTATCATTGCTTTCTTGCATGAAATGTTAACATCGGCAAGTGTTTCAATCAAGTTGAAGCCTGTTTATCATCTCTCTTGGCACAGCCTAAATCAAGGCAATGTAATAAACTATCTGGAGAAATGCTCTTCTTAGTATTACTCTTGGATGCAGATGAAGAAATTGAGCTTATGAAAACATTTTGTGTTTATGAATATAATCTTTGTCCAATCTAGCTATCTTAACAGATCAAATCAATACTTCAAAAAAAATCTAAAAAAAAATCTATATATTTAAGGGCAACAAAAATACATTACTGCAGTTCAGAAACAAAAAAAACAACCAAAAAAATTTCATTTTAGTTTGTCTTTCACAATAATTTTCCTGCTTCAGTATGGATAATGCCTTCTCTCTTTGTGGCACACTCAGTCCAGTAGACTGTGTATATATTTCCCTATTTATAGCTCTGAAAGCACACACACTTTAATATCCTATGAGTTACTGTAACTCCCACAGAAGCTGCGGGTGAATATTGAAATTGTTGGCTATACCTTTACAAACTGTTTTATGCTGACAGTGTAATTATGTGACGATCCCTTCTGGTTTTAAAATTCCTGACTAAGTATGGATTTCCAGCAGACTATTCATAGGTGCACTTGAAGAAAAAAAGGTGTACTCTGCACACTTTTCCACTGAAACACAACTATCTTCAAAAGGCAAATTGAATCAGCTTAAAACAAGCTATAACCCCACAGAGTTGAACATTCCCACAGTTCAGGGGCTGGTTACAAAGTCAGTTTGATGCTTTTTGGGACTGATGCAATCAATGGATGAAGAGATTTCTTTGAAACACAGGAAGGTTTTGTTTGCATTATTTTTCCTTACTGTATCCAGGTTTACACTGGTTCTTATTTTATCTGTGCCCTGTTCCCCACCTTCACATGAGTACACACAAAGCGGGGGCTTCAAAGCTGACAGCACTGGCCTAACTCTGTTCTCGTTAAAAGCATTGGCAAAACTCCCAGTGGCTTCAACAGCAACAGGATTAGGCCAACTGTGCATGCTTTGAAAAGCTCACCCAAGGCAATAAATCTAGCATTAATTCACAAAAAAGAAAACCAAACAGAAAAAGGAATGAAGAGAGGGAAAAGAAGAATCATCGTTCAGTTGCTCAAAGGCCTTTAACAGAAAAATTACCCTGGTTACATAGAGTGCTGTAAGGTCTGTGTGGCTGGTACATGAGAGTTTGTGTTAGGCTGCTTAGGACTGTGCAGAGAGTGAAGAACCCTCCCCTGGCCACTGTGCAGAAACTGCTGGTAATCCCGCCGTTTAAATGCAGGAGCAAGAAGAGCTCTGAGATCACAGTTCCAACTCTGCCAGCCACAGATTTGCGCTGGCTCAGGCCAGCACATGCTTCACCCTTCACCCTGCAAAGTCTGGGCTGCTCCAGCCTCCAGTGCCTTGAGGCACTTTGCTGTCATTTACTTGACATATCTGCATCCACCTGTTCTCAACTCATCTTGCATGTCTTGCAGTACCTAAGGGGGGCCTACGAGATAGCTGGAGGGGATCGTCTTACAAGAGCATGTAGTGATAGGACAAGGGTGAATAGCTCCAAACTGAAAGTGGGTAGGTTTAGATTACATGTTAAGAAGAAACTCTTCACCGAGAGGTGGAGTGTGAGACACTGGAACAGGTTGCCCAGAGAACTTTGGATATCCCATATTTTGAAGTGCTCAAGGCCAGGTTATCTGGAGCTCTGAGCAACCAGGTCTCGTGGAAGGTGTCTCTGCCCATGGCAGGCGAGTTGGAAGTAGATGGTCTTTAAGGTCCTTTCCAACCCAAATTGTTCCATGATTCTATGATTTACATAAACTTTTTTACCACTTATTTGCCTGTGCCTGTCTTTGAATTACCTCTCTTTAGTTCTTTTGAGGTTTGGTGAAGGGTGGGTTTTGGGGTTTATTTTTTATCGTGTTGTTGGTTTGGTTTGGTTTTTTGGGGTTTGTTTTGTTGTTGTTGTTGGTTGGTTGGTTTTTGTTCGGTTTGGTTTTATTTTGTTTTGTTTTGGTTTAGTTTGGTTTGTTTTGGTTTGTTTTGGATTTTTGGTGTTTTATCTTTTTTGGGGGGGGTTGTTGACTTTTGGTGCGGGTTTTTTGGGGTTTTTTTGCTTGTTTGTTTTTGTGCTATTTCTTTGAGGGTTTTTGTTCATTTGTTTTTTGTGGGGTTATGTGTTTGGGTTTTTTGTTGAGTTTTTTTGGTTTTGTTTGTTTGGTTTGGTTAGGGATATTTTTTTGTTTGTTTTCTTTTCACTAGAGGCATGAACCTTGGAGAAATGGGATCAAAAAATGCAATGGCAAAACAATTTGGGTCTGAATGTAGTAGGACTGGTTTTTTGCCATCATTGCACTGAATACCAGAACCTCCACATGAACTTCTTTTTCCTTTCACCCTTAATACTGCAGCAGGATTTGCCATCTTCTGTTCTGCTATGAAGTGAGTAATGCTCAAAGCATTGACAACACTTTTCTCGAAAAGGTGACTTTAAAAATTGTCCAGAATCTTCTTAACTCTCACCAACGGGCGTGATTTCTCACCTTCACACAGTGACTCGTCTCTCACAGATTTTTGTGGCCAGTATAGGCAGGTGGTTTTCCCTCCTCCTGCTGCCCTGGAAAAGCAAAAGGGCTTTACGTGGACCTACAGAGCACCATTATCATTGTGCAAGGACCTGTCCTTATTTTCAGAGAAGGAGTGCATTCACACCTCCTGCTAATACCTTGGAGGAAAAAGAGAATTTTGTGTAACAAAGATGTTAGTACATATCTTGTCTCAGACACTTAATTGTGATTTTTATTTCAACAATTATTATTATACTAATCCAAACAAATTCTGTTTGCAAATTCTTCCATTCACCCCTTATGGTATGAGGACCGGATCTAGGGTTTGAAACAGTAAAATGGATGATTCTGGCATCCATTTTTAGAAACTAAGACTTTCAGATTTGCATTGCTGTAGATTTAAAGCCTTATAATCCTTTCCTGGCCTTGTATCAGCATAATTCTTGCACAGTTTCATGACCATAAGTTCAATGAAAGTACATTTTCAATGTGAAAGAAAATTTCTGATGCAGGTAAAGAACAAACAGACTGAGAGTGTTTGGAAGAATACCATTAATCTATCTGAAAATGACCTAAGAGTTTGATGGTCACACAAAAACTACAACTGGTGTTTTTGCCAAAGAAATGCTTCTAACTAGAATTTTGTGTCTAGATCTGGGGAATAAATTGATTTGCTGGGCTCACTGGCAGATCTCCAAGAATTCATTTTGCATGAACCTGGAATGAAGTGTACAGCCAAATGAAAAGTAGGAAAAATAATAAATTTTGATTGACAACAAATTTTAGGTTTTGGGAGGGATTACTTTTTCCCTCATTCATTCTTTCATACAACTGAAGTTGGTTTCCAAATGCTGGGAACTAAAAATAAAATCTCAAAACTGAAGTGCTGACATTTTTCCAGTTTTGAGACTGTTATTCAGGAAAAACATTTTGGCCAAAAAAATTTTATCCAATTCTGCATCTGATATCCTCCCATAGTGCTTCTCTTTTTTTAATACAGAGTGGGAACGTGCTGAAATGCAAAACTTTGTGAAAATTCAGTAAAACTGTGCAAAAGGAAAGTCAGCACAGAAGACAACAGGAACTATGATATTTAGTTTTTAGTTAAAGCCATTAAACTAGATGATAGCTGTGTCCACATCAACCTTGTTCAGAGATGCAGAACTACATATTTTTTTTTCCTTTCTTTTAGTACACTCTGGGATACTTCTAATGCATCTGCTTCTCCTTATGTTCTAAAGTTAATTGTGATTTTGGAGTGGGAAAAAAGGTCGTTAGAACAGGAAATCACATGATACAAAATAAATGCGTTGTCATTTTTGCATTTCCTTGATATTCACACATTTGTTATTTCTGTATTTTCTTGATATTCACAACTGATAATTTATATTAGTGATTAATTTAAAAAGCAGAAGATGATCTTATTCCCTAAGTTAGCTGTCATTATTCCACCAATCATCATAACCTACTTTTTAAACCAAAGGAGCCTGAGATTTTAATGGCAACTGTCACACAAATATGCAAACAACAAATATCTATAGGCTAACACAGCAAGTGCAGAACCAAAGAAGAATGCTGAAGAGAGAATGAATGGGAGAAGTTTTAGTTTTTTTACAGACAATTGACATGTGAAATACAAACTTAAAGTGTGAGGTGCTGTAGTGTGGTGATCACTTCTATGACAGCCCATGCATAGTCAGTATGTGTACAGAGACAGGTAGTTATAGCAAGTGGTTCTTTAATTTGTAGGAAAGCTAACGTCAATGAGAAGTTTTCCATTACCTTCGCTGGTGTTTAGACTAGACCTTAAGGTATCAGCAGAAGCAACTAGCAAATTTAACTTTTACTGTCAACCCTATTTTGAAACAGAGGTTCATATCTAGCCATTGCTATATCATAGCTTGTTATTGTGACAATTAGAGTGCTTTCTGTATGCTGCACCTTTGCAATCTGCAGTCTTCAGTAAAGACCAGAACATCTCAAATGGTGGTATAAGACAGACTCTGCAAATCTGATGCTGACAGAAGCTGAAAAAAATTGCAGTAGCAAGACCCTTCCTGGAAGCCAGCAGCACAGTGTGCTAGTGAGCACAGAAGTCATACCTGGACAGAAGGATAAACGGTGCAGACTGGAGTAGCTGTGGCAGCTGGGAGACACTGGTAAGTAAAATAAGAAAAGGCCTATGTATCAGTATTTGGTTTATAGAATCATTTGGAAAAAAATTCACAGGCCTGAAGAGTGAATGGAGTTTATTGTGACTTCTGTTAAGTTTGGGTTTTTGAGGAACTGTTGATCATTTATTGGGTAAAGCATTACTTTTGAATGAAGTGTAAATTGCCATTCAGAGATATGAGTGAAATTAGGTATTTTCTGCTGTAACTTTTGAATTGTAAAAGTAAAGGGTACATAATCTTGGCAAAGACTAAGATGCACTGGACTCGTTCCTCTGCCATTTCCCATGAGATCTAAAGCTGACTTTTAGTTCTCCAGACATTCTAGAGTATGTCAATCCAAGAAAAACATATTTGGAAAGGATCTTACATTCCTTTTCCAGATCTGAGCTTGGTTTTCTGCCAAAGTGGTTTGAAGTAATCTCTTAGTCCGTACATATCTCAGACCTTCACTTCTGAGCACAAAATACATAATCAGAAACCCATGAACTGACCTAGAGATAACATTCCACCCTGGGACACTGGGAGATAAAAATGGATGAGTTTGGAGTTTTCTGATTCCACACGAAGAGCAAAAAAGCTGAAGCTTAGAATTTTTTAGCTAAGGCTGAAGTATGTGGATTAAAGACCAAGACTGATATCGAGAAATAGATATTGTTTTAATGATAGCTTAAAAAATACCCAAAACAGTCTGGAGGTCTCTGCCTTCCCTGCAGTTATGATCCCAGCAACATCTGGAAGAACAGTGTGATCTCCATTTTCATGTATGTCCTTACATTTTGTTTTCTTGTAGGCAACAGGAATTTTGTGCAAGTACCTAAAACAGTAGTCACAATGTACTAAGTCACTAGATGAGCTTAGATATTGCTTTGAGAGCAGTATTTGCCCACACTTCAGGCTGTGATTCTGATCGGATATCTGGAGAGGGTATATGGGATGCATAATATCCCTAAATGCTCTTCGCACTGTAATGTAGTTGTTTCTTTTGATCTTCTATTTTTATACAACTACTTTGTATTTGCTAACTTCAGGTAAGATTTTGGTCATTTTCTCTGTTGTCAGTACAAGTTTAGACACATACATTACAAGCCATTTTAAAACAATGCATTCATTTCATAAAGCACTTGAATGACTACCTGGCACATATTTGAACTCTGTGATAACTTTAGCATTTATTTTCATAGTTTCCTGCTTCAAAGTCTGGCACTCTGATGAAGTCCTGACCACTTCATAAAAAGCAAATGATGGCATTAATGTTGCCAGCAGGAGGGTGTAAGCAACAACCATTTGAAAAAAAATGACATAGCTCTCCTTAGCTGAGCCTCTCCCTGAGAGTTGATTGCTAAGGAAAAGAGAGGTGAGAATTAGCTGCTTTTACAAATGTCAACGTTCTTAGAAGGTTCAAGTAACAAGAGGTGTTGAAAAGTATGGCAACCAAATCCTCATCTCCTGACACTAATCTTGTCACTTCTGTGACATTCTTGGCCTCTTCTAACCCAGCGTCTGGGAATTTGAGACTTAATCTTTGGTCTACCACATGTTGGTGCAGAATATAGCTCGCTGCAAAATGAGACCAACCTACAAATGGGGAAAAGATCTATTTAAAAATGAAAAATCCCAGCCCCCTCATTCTTCCTTAGCAAAAGCATTTTTAGAACCAAATTTCAGTCTCATACATACTGACCACTTAATACTTTGTAAGCTGTGCTGCTCACTCCAGACAGGCAGGAATGTTTTGCTGTTTGTCTTTAAAGCCATCATGCCATCGTGCATGCCTCTGCTGGGAGCATCTACTCATTCAACACCACTGTGCAGTTCATATTCCTATTCTTCATTTCAGGAAAACCTTGTCTGGGTTTGTTTAAATAGCAGACCATAAGAGAAGTGAAATAGTATGATAATTAATATTCCATCAGCAAAATCAAGGTTAAATTTGCTTAGTTTTGTAAGAATGCAGTTTATGGCTTGAATAGGTGGTGACCTGTTAGCCCTTGTTGATGATATCATCTTCCCGTTTGATCTGTATTACTGAGAGTGTAGATGGAGTAGAGATTCCAAATACTCACAGAATAACAGAACATGCTGAATTAGAAGTGACCCACAAGGATTACCAAGTCCAAGGCCTGGCCTACACAGGACCATCCCCAAGAATCACACCATGTGCCTGAGAGAATTGCCCAAATACTTGTTGAACTTTGTCAGGCTGGTGCTGTGACCACTTCCTTGGGGAACCTCTTCCAGTGCCCAGCCACCGTCTGAGTGAAGAACCTTTTCCTGGTATCCAGCCTAAACCCCCTTGACAGAACTTCAGGCCATTTCCTTGGGTCCTGTCACTGCTCACCAGAGAG
>VYXF01001694.1:78143-122827 GCA_013397295.1 Polioptila caerulea
GTATCCCTGCCAGTCCTGCACCCAATTATTTATGAAGATGTTGAAGAGCACAGAGCCTAAGGTGGAGCCCCGTGGAAGCCCCTAGTGACAGTCACCACTCTGATGTCACCCCATTCACTGTAACCCTTTGTGCCTCACCTGTGAGCCAGCTGCTCTCCCATCACAGGAGGTGTTTAACCAGCAGTGGGCTGGACATTTTGTAAGGCAGAACATTGTGAGAGACATTATTAAAAGCTCTACTGAAACCCAAAAAGATCATATCAACTGGCTTCCCCTGGTCAGCTAGGTGGATTACCTTGTCATAAAAGGAATTCAGGTTTGATAAGCAGGAATTTCCTCTCATGAAGCTGTGCTGGCCATGACCAAAGACTGTGTTGTCTTTTGGGTGTTTTTCAATACCTCTTAGGATAATCTTCTGCATTACTTTACCAGGCACTGAAGTGAGACTGACAGGCCTGTAGCTCCCAGGGTCATCCTTCTTGCATGCCCTTCATTCACAGATTGTGCAATTCGTGGTGGGATTGTCTTCATGGCAGTAGAATTACTGCCACTGACTCCTAGGTCCCTTAGCTTATGGGGGCCTGTAGTGCTCCAGGGAACTACCTGCTTCTTCACAGTTACTGCTACTGTAAGGTATGAGAGGTGGCTGTACCAGCTTAACAGTAGCCATAATGCCTGACACATTAGAAGCATTGCTGCATAACAGTGTTAGACTTTATATCTTTTTTGTATAATGATGTATACAATACAGTCAGCACAAGATATCTTCCACAAGCTTTTAGTGTCTCTTGGAGGTAAAGTCCAGTAATATGCCTTTTGCATCTTCCTCAGAAATACACCTAATAATCTTTGATATCAAAACTTGGGCTGTTGGGAACCTGAGATACTAGCATAGAAATATCATGAAGCAACAAGGTTCACCTCAACTCTGCTCTTCAACCCCTGCTTGCTCCCAATGGCTCTGCTCTAAGATGGCTCTGTTTAAAACATCTTTTTCTACAACAGCTGACCCTTTGACACTCCCTTGCAGCCACCCCACTGAGGTCAGAAGACAGGATGCAACAGTGAATCTGTCGAGACACAGAACCCTTTAGCTTCACTCTTGCTTTTCTCTCAGTCTTGAAGGCTTCCTGCTTCACCATACAGTGTTATAAACAGGTATTTCCTCTCCTTAAATTGCCTTTCTTCCTTGCTTGTAAGGAGAAGGCCCTACCTAGATTCTAGAGGTCTTAACAACTACAGATAGGGGCCAAGAAGTGGCACCTTGGTGTGTCGGGTGCTCCTGTTTTAAGCTCAGGTTCAGAAAAATATTGTCTCTTCAAAATAATTCTTGTAAGTGGAAGTGAGGAACAAGGGCTCAGCTTGCTGCGTCTCATCTGGCAGAGTGCTTTTGGAGCATCTGGGCCTGCTCTCCATCAGAATGACCTAATTCTACATACATCCATATTGATCTGATCTGCATTATCAACCAATGATGATTGGTTCACTGTTCATTAATGCAATTGGGTGCAGAAAGCTTTCAGGGGAAATAGATGAAGAGAGAGAATAATATATGCTGTACTCTTAGAGTGGGAGTGAAATTAGATTATTTTTGCGCTATTCAGTTGAAACCTACTCACTGACATTTTAGAAAGGTTGTGTGCAAAGGCCCTCCCTCTTTCCCCCTCCCATTCCTTCTCCCCTTCTTCTCTTTCTCCTGCTCCTTCTCATTGTTGTTGTCTTCCTCCTCCTCACCCTTTTCTGCATAAGGTGGTGGTGGTCATGGTGTGCAGTGAAAGGTACCTCCCCATGCAGCCTCTGCCTCCAGCAGGCAGAAAAACCCTTCCTGCCACCAGGCACATTGGCGTTCTGTTTGGCATGTCAGTGCAGGCCAGCAGTTTCTCCCACTGAAGGCATTGGGCATTGTGCGAACCCAGTAATAACTCTCCTCTTAATATCAATGTTCTTACTGCAAATCTTTGATGGAGTCATTCTCAGTTTATCTGTGTGAGTGAAAGATAGCACAAGCACTGAATTAATTTCACAGATTCCACACTGTGTTGAAGATAAGGTGGTCCACAGAGGAGCAACCTCCTAGTACATCCCCACAGACTCTTGAGAGGATGTATTTGCTCACCTCCTGCTTTAGGAGGAAAAAGCTTGTCTCTTCTTGTTATATTTCTCATTAGAATCAGAACTACTTGAATTGTTCATGTTAGAGGAAATATGAGGATGCAGAGCAGTTCTTGATGAGATGAAAAGCTAATGAGATTGCTTTGAGCTAGAGGCACCAACAATCATACTCCCAGCTGGTATGGACACCACACCTTCTCAGTTGAAGACTCAGCACATAAGAAATGCATGACATGAAAGCTCTATGGGTGTTAGCTGAGAACATACATTTTATATACCAAATGACACTATAATGTATTTTTAAAACTATTAGGAGAAAGCACAAAAAAATTGTGCTCTGAGATTTGGAGCAGAGTGTTGGTATATGCTGGTTTTGTTTGATATTCAAACTCCCTTTTCATTCTCCATAAAGGAAAGGTCTCTGACCATTGCTGCTTCCATTGTATGCCCACTGAACTACAGCTGAACACAGAAGTAGGATACGTAACAGATAGAAAATACACTGAAATTAGGGAGATGTGAACTATTTACAAATATTTGGTTTGACCACAATACAGCAATTATTTTGTTGTGTAATATTAATATAATTATGGAGATAGTATTAATTGTATCACTTTGCTTCTAATTGCAAGGGAAAGATATAGCAAAGATGATGCAAGAGCACAGTGAACATAAAGGAGATTTGTAAAACAGAACTGGAGAAAAACCTGGAGGGAAACTGTCATTCAGTTCCAGCATGCAGTCTGTGCAATTCACAGCCATACTGAAAGAAAAGCAAAAATGAAACAGAGACCAAAGATTTTTGAATGCCCTGTCACAGCTGTCATTTTGTGTATATGTCAAAAAAGTAAGCACTCTGATGCGTATTCCTCCGCCTCTCTCAGGAATTTGCTTTGCATAGTTAGTGATTGCAGTCTGCTGTTGCCATGAGGGATTCCTGACCCCTCAGTCACATTGATTCCCTCCCAATTTGGGCATAAAATTCTTAATAGGAAAAATAACTTTTCCAGGACAGAGCAAAAAACAAAGGAAAGTTTTATCATACCCGCTTTTAGGAAGGTGTAGCTCAGTCCTAATATGTTTCTAATATATTTATTACTACACTCCAATAGTCTTGAATAATTCCATGACATCTAGAAATGTATCAAGATAAATTCTTTGCCTAAGCTGCTCTCTTTAACATTGTGGCTTTTCGATTAACTAAACTACAGCATTTTGCAGGGGGCAGAGGAAAGTAGTTTGTAGGTGCTGTGATCAATTTACCAGTGCAGCTGACATGAATGTGCCCTAAGTCCTACTTGATCTTCCTAATACAATGTAATCCTTAATTATCTATTTTGACATCTAATGAGCACACAACATGTGTGTGAACTCCCAAGGTATGTATCTGTCTTGCCTTCCTAATCCTGTTATCCTAGCTGTTCCTCTGCTAACTCTACTGCTGTGAGTGACTCGCAGAGATAGTGTCTCTCCTTGCTCCTGTATCTCTGACATGTAATCATAATAATTACTTTCCATAGTGAGGAAGGTCTGGAAACAATAAAATCTTCCACCTGTTGACATATGTTGAAGTCTCTGCACATTTTTTAATCCAGGGTATAGTTTGTAAGTCTGGTGTTGACTTAAAAGGCCATTGCAGACCTTTTAATGATATTGACGTTCTTGCTGTGAACAGGCAACTGAGCAGTGCTCTATTTGACACAGCACGAAGCTATGGCATTAGAGTGGGGGAAAGGACAGATGGTACTTACTCACGAGCAATGAGGCACGGATTTTTCCTTGAAGAGAGAGAGAAACAATCTTTTCCTTAACATCTGATGTTGCCAGGCTCTTCTACCTGAACAGCAGCGCGGCTGTAGTCCTGCTAGCTGTTCCTCAATAACAGATTGATAGAGTAGTCCCTACACTTCCTGAAGCACAGAAGGAGATTCAGAGATTTATCTTAGATGACTTATTCTTTGAGGGCTGAGCCTTAGTAAAAATTAAAGTCTAAAAAAACCCAGGGAATTAATCATGTTGTGGAAGTTAAGATACGGTGATTTCAGCTAAAATCCCTGCATTTATTAGTGTCTGCTTCACTGACATCACCCTGTAACTTACTGCATTCCCACTAGACTGAATACTAGGATGAATTTAATGATGCTAGTATCAGTGAGGTGTGGGGTATCTTTCAGGATCCAGCTGGGATAATTCAGAGGGGCATCTAACCTCTTTGCAAGACAGAATAGCTCTCAACTGTGATCAATGCTTTCTCTGTTTCCTTTGGATAAGCAAACTTTGGTAAGAGCAGTAGGTAAGCAAATCTTGGTAAAAGCAGTAGACATCCTGCTTTTGACTCCAACAGAGCCCTCCATTTCAGCAATGCCAGATGGAAATTCAGAACTCAGGAATTTGGGTCAGTTCAGCACAAATCTGAGTCTGAATCCATTCGCATGAGCAGAATCTATGTCACTCAGCAGAACAGCAATAAGCCAAAGTGCGGTATCACCAGGGGATTATCATGGGTGACAGGCCATGACAGTGATGACTGCACAGCACATCTGCCATCACATGGAATTTGGTGTCATTGGTGGTGGTGTGCCTGCTATGGAAGTGTGCTATGGGAGCACACTCTTTAAAGGAGACAGAACATCAATCTTCACTAAAATGTCCACACTCAGCTGCAGTTCATGACTACAAGAGACATAGATTACAATCTACGCAGTGCAATGGACACTGCACAAGCAGTTTAGAGCTGAGAAAAAAAAACAATGCAGTTATTAAAAGCAGTTCTGGACACAAAGTATTTTCTGCATTTGATCTAAGGTGCTGAAGTGACTACAGGTCTCTCTTTACAGTTATTATGCCTAAAGCTGTTCGGAAAATCTCTGCACTGTGTTCCACTGAGTGGTGTAGACAGGCACATAGATATTATTGTATTGATTGAAATAATTGATTGAAATATGGGTAAGAATAATGGTACTTCCATGGCACTACTTTGTTTGCATGCAACTTAGTGTTGAGGTGCTATTAATTTTAAACACCAAAATTCTAGTACTGGGAAGTTACCTTGAACCCTATGGAAGTCTTAGCTTGCTGTTTGATGGATGCGGAATTTAGGCACTTTTACAGTCTTATGGTAAAGTCGTATCTTGCAGAGAATTTATGAGGTTATAAAAAGCTCACTGTGAATTTGTGACAATACCTGCTATCAAGTTTATTCACCTTCTTAAGCACAGCTTGCAACCAAACCAGATTTCTAAGTCCTCAGCCATGTATGGCTTTGACACTCCTTTGACACTCAGCCTTTCCAACTCCTGAGACTTTCTTGAAGCCAAGGGCTAGGAGGGAGACCACTCTGCTGGGCAGCTCTGAGTTCCTGAGTGCTGTCTAGACGACAGATGGGGTCTATGCAAATCACATGGAGATACAAGCTAAGAGCTAAAAGGCAGAGAGCAGAAGGGGAGAGACAGTCTTCATAGTCTCTACAACTGATATTGCGAGTGAGCCTAACCCATTTGTGGGGCAAGGCAGTCAGGTTAATTCACATTCCCTTCCTATTGTGGATTAACTAATCTCTTTGACTTCAGATTGAAAGGAAAAAGAAATGTTCAAGCTCACTTCTTCAGCTGAGTAGTGGTAACTGGCAGCTTGGGGTTCAAGCAACATCCAGCCAGTTCTGGTAAATCTGCAAGGGGTCTGCCTGTCCCAGAGCAAAGGTAACTACTGCAGTGCTAATCTCAATAATTACAGCTTCACAAGAATGGCTGGATATACTCTGGAGTTTATGTAGTTCATCTAAGTGTTATCTAGAGTAATTTTTTACAGATCAGAAGTAATGATGTGAATATGAGAGTAAAATGCAGGGTTAAATTACAAACAAACATTGGCAGCAAGCTTTACTGCACCAACAGATAGGTTCTCTAAACCTTTGTTCTTGTGACCTTTATTTATGGCTATTTTTAGGATTCAAAAGTGTTCTGAAATGGACAAGACAGCAGTAGATGTGAAAGAGATACATTTTCAGAATTATGGGCTATTTGGCCTCCTGTTCTTAATACTCATGGAGACTTTAAGAGATCTCTCAAGAGGTAAAGAATACACAATGTATATCCCATAAATCTGCATGCTCCTAATGGTCAATGAAAGGAATAAAAATCTAGTTTTATGCAGTAGAAAAATAAAAGTAAAAAAAAAAAAGAAGAAAGAAAAAACTATTCCTTGTGAAATAAGAATTTTGTACTTATGGTAAACCCATGGCAATTCCTTCTTTGTGCTATGATGACATACAGTTTAAGATACAGTGGGCACATTTTACTGTAGAACTAAGTAAACAAGACTCAGATTCAGGTAGATATTAAGTGGCTGCATAGAAAGAAAACAGGTCTGGGAAAGGAATTTTAATTAGGAAAGGTTAAGGCATAGCACTGCATGCCAAATGAGAAGGGTACACCAAGCACAAGGCTCAGAAAAATATTCCATTCCTGGACACCGTGGGACTGTTAGAGCTAGAGCACTGGACATCTCAGTTTTAGAGACCCTTATTTCACATCCAAATGTGTAATTCTTTTCTGCAGCCTAAAAAGCTGAGGAAAAGACTTCTTCCCACTATCTATACCCTATGAGATGAGTTGTTGAGCTGGGATGATTTCCAATAGCATTAAAATAGGAAGTGGAGCATACCATTTTTGCATAGCAAAATGTATACTATTTTTGTATGCCATGTTTTCTTTTGAGAATTTTTTTTGAATACATTTTGAAGAGAATGTAAATCAAAAGCATGCTTTTATTGGTCTGAGCCATGTGCTGTTCAGCTGGGGTCCTGTTGGTCATGTTTTGAGGTGTTAGTGGCTTTATCTGATGAAGTCTTCCATCCTGCCCGTCTGTTGTGTTGCTACAGTGTGAGAAGGCATTGCTGTTGGACACTGTAAGGATGGATGCAGGAGATCTTTTGCTTGATGAAAGCTTAAGGGTTGAGAGGGGGAGGCAGGGACAAGGGATCCTTCTCCATGGTAGTGAGCTGTAAGTTATAAAACAAAAAAATCCATCTGTTTAAGGAGCTGTGATTGGTACTGACATATGCTGCGGTATAGTTTTGCCATGTCCAAGGTGAGAAACAGAGCTTCTGAGAACATGCAGGGGAACAGCTCCTGGCCCAGACCAGACACAGCCATCCTATCCATGCAACTGCAAGTGCAACACAGAGATGCAGCTGCACTCTTTTGGTGGATAACCCTCTTACTGATCTCACGTGCTGCAAGCTCATTGAATAGGACTCTGTTCAGAGAGAGCATTGCACTGTAGAAACTATGGCCTGACTCAGATTTATGTCTAAACCACATTAGGCCATTTTGGCAGTGCCAGCAGGTCAATCAAGCGGGTATAAATGGGAGTCAGCATTTGCAACAGCTCTAAAAGAACAAGGAAAGCTCTGGCAGCTGAGCAGTGACTATTCAGCCTGCAGTATTTTCTTTCCTTTATTTTCATTGGCACATTGTGTAATTTATATGGCAGCTTGAGTGTTTGTGGTGCTTTGTAACAGATAAAACATTCTACTAACCATGAAGGGATATAGGACGTGAAGAGACAGAGAAGACTGCAGGTGGAGAGGATGCTTCAAACATATAGAAAAGATATTTTAAAAAGCCCCTGATGAAATTAAAGGAAGTATTCAGTGGTGTGGGAAATAGAACTGTGACAGCACTGGTTCATGCTTAAGGAGGAAAATACAAGACAATAAAGACTGAAAACAAAATTGCATGATCTTGAAGGGAAATAGAAGAGGGGAGTAAAATTAAGGGTAGCAAATAATCTGGGAGGTAGGAACTGGCAGCAGTGGCGGCCAAGAAAAAGGAGAGACTGTCAGTAATGGACAAGTCTGTGCTGCTTAAGTCTGTTTTGAATCAATCACACAGGAGATAATTTCCTGAACTTAAATATGGTAGAGCTGATAGAGCCTGGACATCCTTGCAGAAGCAGGCTGGTCAGGAGATCACAGGACACAGAACTCTGCTCAGCAAAGCGAACACAGGAGAGAGTGTAGAATGTCTTTCTACGGCTTGACAAAACAGAGAAAGGCTGAAGTGAAGAAGAATGTGTGAGCAAAACAATCTAGAAAGAATGGGCTCTCTTTTTTTTACCCCCTAAATGATATCTAGTAATAAAAATTTAGATTATAGAGTGTTTGCAAAATCCAAACTGTCTTGATGTACAAACCCTGTGCTATACTTCTAGAAAAGATGCAGGAAGCAGCCTTTTAAAGGATGTTAGTGAATGTTATGTAATGTCTATTGCTAGAAGCCAAAGTCCTGGTGGAACATCAAGTTCTGTGAGAATAGGCACGACCAAGGACTAATATTTTAGGATTTCCTTGTCTTGAATCCATTTGTATAGCTTCGGTAGTTGGCCTCCAGCCAGCGTGGTAAGAATGGATATTCCTACAAACATTTATAATGGAAAATGGTGATGGTTAATTGTAATAGGATGTTTGTAACTCTCCACGTATCAGTTTTATTTGTATTAAGTCACAGCTTAATAAAACTTAGAATTCACATGAAATGCTGTTTATTAGGAACAAAATGAATATTTTTGATGTATGCCTCAGAAGCCTCATCCTTTTGGAGCCATTCTGAGTGTGCTGCCATTGTTCCTTGTTTAGTTTCAAGGGAAATATCTGGTTTTGATCAGCTTTCTCCCTGTTGTTCTGGGGATTTCTGACTGACAGCTACATTTTTTTTCTTCATGAGTATGAATGAGATGTCATCTTAACGCGTTAAATACGGATTGAGGATAACTCCACCCACATTCAAAACACAGAGATGTTCAATCAATTCTGTTTCAATAGTGTTGAAAATATTCTGCTTCTATCAGGGTGACTCAGTTCACTCTTTCAAAATAGACTGAAGAGGCTCAAAGTATTTTATTTAACATCTCTTACTTTGCTGAGACTTTGCTGTTCAAAATCACTTCTGGCTTGTACAATTAGGTCACCTTAATATTTTCTCAGTTTTAAATTTGCTTTGAAGAAACCCCACAGAATCAAGTCAAAGTAGGTCAGATATGTGTGTGAGCTATTCATCTTACAAACTGTGATCTTTCTAAGAGATGGCCATTTGCTTATCAGGGGAAAATCAAAGCTGCTTGCCATCTGAATAGTGCAATGAAAATACATTCAGCTTAACAAGGAACAGAAGCTGTGTATTTGTGATCTGTTTAGTGTCTGTTGGATTAAATATTTTTAAAATTTTGCTAAAGCAAATAAATGACACTGAAACTTTCCTAAAGCAAGTCAGGCTTGTATTTGCTGCCAGCTTTGTTTTCCTATGGTGTGTTGACATCGGGTGCTTAGGAATTGTTCATCCATTTTGACAATGGTTATGTCTATAGTAGAAGCAGTATTACACTACATGTATTTTTTTTAGTGGTAAATTATGGAATATTCACAAACTCTTTCCCGGCATTCATCATCTTGTTAGCTGAATGTTTAGAGATGCAAATTTGTAACTATTGCCAAATGAGCACCAGTTAACTTCATCACACTCTACATCTCTTTCCTCTTCTGATGGCTGAGGTAATTAATAAACTGCTTAAGGGTGATTGGCATAATATGCTTACACTCATAGTCTGGGGCTGTCGCCCTGAATTTTCAAGCTTTTCTGATGCACTTTCTAACTTACTGTTTTCATAGTTCTTAGTTCTTTCTCACACACGGGTGTTATAATTAGAAGCATATATATGTTAAAATGAGGTTGTTGACATTCTTACTCCTAGCGTGAAAAAACAACTGATGAGCAGTTGTCTTGACCAATAGGATGGAAGACGTGTCCAGCTTCTCCTCTAATCCCTGGTCTGTGTAGAAATACTATAAATTGAGAGTCAGATGTTTTAATAAATAGTGTTTTAGCCTTCTCACGAGAAAGCATGTCCGTGTGTGTCTTTGCGTGTCCCACAGTGACATGGGGCATGGAATGTGCAACATGATCTTTGTTGTAAAGTGCATGAGGCAAGTCACACTCACCTTGTCTGAGAGATGGAAGGCTGAAGTCCACACTAAGAGAAAATTATGCCAGATGGCTTTGACCACAGATGAGCTGCTCGAACCTTTGTGTCTCCAAAGGTTTTGAATCATAGCCTGCCTTGTGGGTCTTATGCGTCAGACTGTTGTGCATCAAAATTACTGTATGTTGTCACACAGCTGCTTACTTCTAAGATGGGAAAAAAATTAAGAAGTTGAAGAGAAACTAATTCTCTCTCAGTTGTAATACTAAGAAGGAACATTTTCTCTGCAATGTTAACCAAGTGTTTCAGGCAGGTCTATGCATAGCTATGCAGCCTTGCCACCAAACATACCTTCCTGTAGCATTTCAAATGGTTGTACCTGAAGGGTAAATCCTTTCACTTTCCCATTGCTATTCCTCCAGTATGCCTGCCTTTCTACCTGTCACCTTAGTACTTTTACCTGTTCTTTTTAGAAACATGTCTTTATTGACGTTCCATCTAGGATTTCAAAACTGTGGCACTCCCATTTTCCCAGGATAGCTGTGAAGACCCTCCAGATGGGTTTTGTAATGCACTGTCATCTGAGCCATTCGACACTTCTTTGCATATCAAAGTTTCATTTAAAAGGTTATTTTGTTTCTGCATGTAAAGCAGGGCAATTTTGTAAATAGAGGAAACATTACAGAACTGAATTAATTAAATACTCAGCTTTTAACTCCTCTTCAGGTTTCTAACTTCTTTCTAGAAGCCATAAATAGTTTGTTGCTTTGGACATTTGCCAGAATAGAATCTACATTCTTTCAGATGGTGGAATAAGTAGATTCCTGACTCCCACACCATGTTTTGCAGAAATATAGTTTCCTTTTAACTTGCAGTTTCTATGGTTCAAGAGAATGCCTCATTGACATGACCTGTGCTGAATAAATAAAATTTAAAACCCCAATCTTTCTGTACTTTTTGAGGAGGGTGAATCAGCTAGCACACTGGTTATAACTCCAGTAGCTTTTTTGTTTGTTTGTTTCATTTTTTTTTCTGTTTTCTTTAAAATATTGGTAGTAACTACTCACTGTCTGAATGTTACTGTTAAGTATGTTTTTAAGCCACAATATAGGTAAATTTTAATGTAGGTTTCCATAATTTCACACTTGATTTTAGTTACACTTATTTTTTAAGTGGAGAAACTAATAGAATTCAATTACATGTCATGTTTAAGGATAATATAGTTTTTCGTGAGAAGAAGCCATCCACTGTTCTCTGCACTAACATTTATTAAAAATGCATGTTTATTATGCTATTACAAATGTCAGGTTAAAATATACAACAAAAACACATTGCTGTCTGTACAGCAGGGCCTTTAGGTATAGGAATCTGTTAATGGTTAACTTTGTTAAAGTGAACTGTCCCAGTAACAGTCAATTTTATGGTGCAGCTGGTAAATGTCAAATTGATTTTTTTTCATCCTGGTGGATGATCACTTTTAAATTGGATCTGTGCCTGTTGTGAAATTTCACATCATCAAATTATGGTCCTGAAATGCTGCACTGTCCAACGCTCTCTGCCTAATGCAGGACAGCAGCTTCTCTCTTTTTGCTGTTCTTAGTGAATTGAAAACCATGTACTGTGGAGAATGTCTTTCTAATCATGCTGCAAGTACCTCTTACACTGGGGGAAATGTTACACCCTTTCCATTGCCCGTCAGGAGTTCTTCCCAAGGTACTGCTATTGCTTACTCAAATTCCATGGAATGGCAGAAGGATGTAGCTATTGGTAAGGCTGCCATTTCAAGGAGACTTGAACAAACATAAATACTGTTTAAAATTTTTTGCTTTGATCTTATACGGCAGATTTGGGGGCTGGAGATGGGCTTAAGTATCATTTATAAAATGATTTTTCTTTCTTTTGACAACTGAACTGTCATCAATCTTTTAATAATTGTCTATCAGTATGAAACTTTTCATTTTGGAGCTAAATATTTCATTGGCTTCTTTCCACATTATCTGGAATTCATGCTTCTTTTTATTTTATCTACAGCATTAACATCTTCCAGTTTAACCCTACAATCCAGGAAGAATTTAGTGTCATCACAACAGGAAGCTTTGAAGAAGCAGTTCTGCTTTTGTTTTATATGCTCTCCATTGTCACATCATCATCAGAAACAAAAATGTAGGAGCTGGTAAATACATGCTAGGGGAAAAGACATTCTTTCACTGAGATTATATTTTGCAGAAGCATCACTGGCTGTTTTAATTACCATGGGGTAGTGGATCCAATATGCTTGAGCAAACACTCTTGTCCTAGTGTCAAACAACTCTCATCACTGATCAAAACTAATCTGAAGACTTGAGCATGTTTAAGGGTTTTCTATACTCTCTAGACTACGTATTTCTGAGGGGAAAAAAAAGAACAAAAAAACCAAAACAAATGAAAAGCAACCACATACAGAAAAACCCCAAACCCAGTCAAAAATCAGAAAAACAAGAGCCATTGAATCTGAGAGAAACTAATCACTTTATCCCCAATTCAGAGACCCCAAATAGCATGAAAATTGGCATAGAAAACAGGGGCTGCATCTCATACCAGCACTTTAATGTGTCTGTCTTCTAGTCACCTTCTCAACTCTTTGAAGAACAGTTTGGTTAAGTGGCAGAGGGACTGTGAGTGCACTTCAGGTGGAGCTTTAGGGTCTCTCTTAACCCAAGTATGTAGTCGTGTAGTTTAGCTTTGAGTATGTGAAAAGTAAGTAACTTTAACATGCACATTTACTATTTAAAGATTGATTGTTTTTATTGAGTGGTTGTTCCGGTGCATGCTCACTGTTCTCTATGTAACAAAAGTACCTTGCAAGTCCGCAACAAAGCTTAATAAAAAAGAGGCATAAAACTAAGTGGAAATCCAATTTTAACAAGAAAATACACTCCTGCTGGAAGATGAGATGATGTAGATAGTGGCAGGCTCAGACACTAATTCAGCTTTTGACTGGATGGTGGGCATCCACTGAATTCAAAGAGTTGATCCTAGGAAGAAAGCGTGGGTAAAAGACCTAGCAGGAACCAGAGCTGGGAAGTTATTCCCCCTGTGGGGGCTGCTCCTCTGTGCCTCCATCAAATGTGAGAGTAAGACCATTGAGAATATTAACCTTTGTTGCTCACTAAGCATCATCTTCTTCATATTTGATTAGTATTTAGAATTTAATTTTGTTTTTAAAGTTTCTTACCTGAGTGACATGGACTTTGAAAGCTCAATCAAGTTTTTTCCAGCTGTAGTAATTGACCTGTTAAAAGAAGTTCTCGCTCTTCTTACAGACCTTTCTTCACTTATGTCTTCAAACCACAGCAGCAACTTCTGTAATTGCCACTCTGACAGGTGTTGGAAGGGGCTTTCCACTAATGGCAGAAAATTCAGGTTTTTACAAGGTGCTCCTTGGTGACTGTCACCTTTAAATAAACTGGAAAATGACTCAGTAGATAAGAAGTGATGACTAGTTTAAGATGTCCAAAGCAAGTTTCCATTATAGTATTGTATTGTTCAAACTATATAACAGAAGTATTTGGGGTACATTTGCACAGTAAATGAACAGGAGAATATACAGGAAAACTGTGTCACAATCATGACCTAAAAATTTTGAAAGCCTTTTTTGCCAGATTTAGTAAAATAGTGGCTCACAATAGTGGCTTACATACAGAATGGATTTAGCGAACTTAAAAAGTGTCCTCTGGATTTTGTGGCAGTTGGTTTTGTTTTGTTATTTTTTTTTGCTTATGAAAAATTTATTTCACTTTCCTTACAATTTCTAACTGATTACAATCTTATAACTGATCTTAAAATTCAGGTACAGTGTACCAAAAGAGGCAAAATGCCTGTTTTTCTATGAGTTTAAGAAAAAGTTTGGGACTTTTTTAAGGAACTAAGGTAAACAGTCTTTTTAATGCTGTAGATTTTTTGTTTCCATCCGAGCATCTCAAAACAATCTTTGAGAATTCTACCCACAGACTGATTACACATGTAATTACATTTTCTAAAAATCTGGACAGGAGGTGCAGAATAGTGTGTGTTTCTGATGCTGAATTAGGAGATGCAACATTCATTGAATCTGAAAAGGGGTTAGCTATCTTTCTGTTACAGTTGTATGCCTACTAGCATCATCCTCTATATATGTACTGAAATAGACACAAAGAATATGAAGATGAGTTGCCTAGTTACTTGTGATTTTAGCCCTATTTCAGCTGAAATATATCCAAATGCAACTTACAGCATGTAGTGACATTAAAGAAACTCTCTGAGCCATGAAAGCTGTAAAAGTGAATAGGTAGCATTCATCTGTGGTAATTTTTATCATGACAGAAGATATATAAGTGATACCTTAATTCATGCAACTCAAAACAAATTATGGACATAAGATACTGCAGAAATAATGTGTTTAATTAGATGGTTAAGACTGTTTCCTAAGAAAACCATATAATGGAAGTTGCTAATGTAAGAGTGGAGAGAAGTCGGTCTTTTATGAAGAGGCGCTGTATTTTCAGTAAAGAGAGAAGTATTTTATATTTTGTTATTTTGACCAAGGCATGACAACAAATCTGGGGCATGTAACAGATAGCCAGCTTGTTATATGCCTATCATCCCACTATGGAGCATGCCTGGCAATGCAACTACGCTGACTACTAAATATCACAGGGGCTGTTTCTCAGGGAAGCTATACTTGTGGCCCATCTTTAACTTAGCACTGCAAAAGCTGCAAGTAGCTCATAAGACTGCAATTACATATTAGAAGCTCATTCTAAGGTAAGCAGGCATATGTGAAAATCTAACAATAGCTATCTGTTCAAGACATGGAAATAACCCTCCTTCCTTCCCCACTAGCCTCAAAAGCTACATTACATTCAAAGTCCTTGAATCATCATGTCAGTTTTCCAGGTCAAGGAAAGGAAGACAAGAGGGGTCAGCATACAGTCCATAAAATAATAAGCTAAACAGCAACATTGATCTTGTTCTTCATGTGGTTTGAGAACATGTCTCTTACCTCAGGGAGTGCATGCCTTGTCCTGTCTCATAAATAAACAGTTTTGCTCAGTTTTAACCAGATCTTTGAAGGGAGGAAGGTCTTTTCCCTCTAATCGATCCTACGCCTGTCTACTTTTATTGGCATTTCTTCCTCTCCCATTCCAATTACTGTTTGCAGATTTCAAGAAAGAGTAGTACAAAAGGAGACATCTGAAAAGTGAGGGCATTTCTACAGGGTTTCTGAAAATCAGGTCCTGGGTCATAGAGAGTATCAAATGAGTGGATATCATGGAGGGCACAGTGAGCAGAGCTCCACTCTTATATATTGCTTTTGGCTTTGGCTTTCTGGGTTACACCACCTGCTGCCCTTCATGGTGTGGAGGACTAGGCAGATGGGAGAGAGCTGGGCTTATTTCAATAAAACTGTTTGAGAAGAAGGTTATGGAGCAGCGCATAAACATCCTTAGCAGACAAAGTTTGCTTAGCCATAGTTTTTCTAGCACAGCTTGTTTCATTTCCTTAAATCATTTTACATGATGCATATACTTTCTGCTTTAGTCTTGCTCGAATTTTCCCAGCTTGTGTTCTGGGAGCCTTTTAAATCTGCCTTGAATGTAAGTTTGATTACTTCAGAAGGAAGTCCTCACAAGTGAAACTTGGATTATACAGGAACATATTTGTTAAAAATGCATTTACATTGCAGGAAAACAAAATACAGCTGCACCCAGATAAGCGTTGCTTCTTATTTCAGCACTAATTTCCAGAGTTTCAGTGGTGGTTACATGAGTAGCTGATTAATGGCAGCGTTCTTTCACTGTGGCTAAAGGAAAGTTTGACTCAAAGCTTAACTAGGACAACTCTTTGTTTTAATTTCGAGGAAAATAACAGAAGGATATGAGGGAGATCTCTGTGTCCCTATCAGACTGCTATCTCTCACTCACCCCTGCAGCTGTGGCTTCAAATGAATGCTCTAAGCTCTTCAGGGCCTGTTATGCACTAACCAACAGCCTAACAGGGAGCCTAAGACTGTCACTGAAAATCACTCTTAAGGGTAGTACTAATAGGAAATTGAACATTTCATGAACTTTTTCTCTGAATTAATGAGAAACCCATTGGCTTTTGTGCAGGTGGCGCGCAAATCACTTACATGATATGCTATACTTTCTGCCCAGGTTACTGGCAGGATTTGTCTTGGATATAAATTCCAGTAGGTCATCAGTCTCAGAAAATAATGGCTGAAGTTGGTGTTTTAAGCTCACTGGAGACCTAATTCTGTTACTCTGTAAATAGTCCTGGTTGAAGATCAAGTACACAGCAGCTACCATTGCTAGATACTCTTAGCTGCAAATAAGTGGCTAGCAGGCTGGATACATGTTGTGCTGACTCCCATGTGGCAGGGGAATATCACTGCCTGTTCCCCGGTGCTTTGTCACATATATGAACAGGTTCTTGGGAAAGACCAAGGGAACAAATGTTCTTGTTACTGATGATTTTCGTAGCTCAGCAGATTTGCCTCGACTGTAACCAAAAGAGATCAGCAGGGGGTCTGCCTAGACTTTCATCAAGGTTTAGCCTACTTTGCCATCAGACTTTGGCAAACAACCTCCTTCTCCTCAATGCCAGAAAAGTGATGCTTCTTGAAATTGCACAAAGCACAGCTACATCATCAGATTTCAAAGCTGGATGTGGGTTTTGTGTCCCCGCTCTCCATGCAGATGCTTTTCTGTCACTAGCAACATATAATATTACTATGCTTTTTTATTTATGTAACATGTGGAAGTCTGAAATGATGTTAAGGTACATCCAAAACACAAGCTTAGGGACAGTCCCTGAAGTTTTCTGGATGAGAAAGTGATGTCAAGTCAGAAGCACTGTTAACATCTGTATTGTATCAAGGGTGATAAGAGGAAAGAGTGGTCAAACTGCCAATCTAAGGAAGCACACAGTGTCTCCAGTTTTTTTGCTACTCAGCATTCCTGGAGAACGACTCAAATCCCATCTCTGGACATCTAGCTGAGGAGTAATTTATCTCCCAGCCACGGCATACATTCTGGTTCTCTTTGCAGCGTTCAAGGCTGACCAGGTCTCACACCAAAAATGCAAAGAGATGGGGGCCTGGTCAACCATCCATGTTCCAGAACAGGGAATTTTTACTAGAACAGATGTAACTTTTGATTTTCAGGTCAGCTGGGCTGAGAAATGCCCTTCAGGTACATTTGCCAGCATCTGTGCAAATGGCAGCTTGATTGAGGGGATCCTGTCCAGTCTAAAATTACTAGACAGGCATTGGACTGCAGTGTGGGAGAAAAGTCCTCCTACATATTTTTTAAAATGCAAGTAATTTTTTTGATCCATCATACAGCCAAGACCCAGATATGGCTTCCAATATCTTGCTTTGCTGCACAAACCAAAATCCTCTGCTTTTCTTCTCTCGTCTGTACTCTGACTCATATACTCGGGAGGGTACAACTACTGGAGTGTCAGACCTCCACAGGGAGGAGAACTAAAACCAACATGAGGCAGTGATGCCATTCAAGTGGCACCATGGCCTCCTGCCAGAACAAGGCCTAGGGGATCTTGTTAACACCTTCTGTCCATTTTCCTGCCAGCTTCTGCCTAGTAAGTAAGTTTTAAGCCCATTGTTCAGCTGCAGCATTACATGGAAGAAGAGTGGAAGTCCTAAAGATAAATTCTTATAATTTTTATGAATGCAAGTATCCAGGCAGAATAGAGAACAAAATTAGTGATTAATGTAGGAATTAAAACATAAGAAGTGCCCTTGAGCAGTTGGCAGCAGCTGGTTAGCAGAGCAGTGAGGTTCCAGCACCACTCTGGTTGGTGTGCACCAACCCGTGCCAGGTCCAGCTTAGACCAAGGAGTGCATGTGCTCTGAACTGATGAGGATGCACACAAGTCTGGGGGAAGCTGGTTTGCTTTGGGAATTGGTGGAGCATTTAGGAGACAAAAACAACAGACCTGCAAGAAATCAGGATAAAGTAGCTTTGTGACCAATGAACCTTTAAAAAAACAAAAGAAATAATGGCAAAATGACAAGCTGCGCTCTAATTTTATTGCTGTCACCTTCCAAGGCTGCTAACAGGATTTCAATGCTTTGTGACGATAAATCTGTTTCTTTAAGTCTTTGTGCCACTTGCTTTTATCTTGTCCCTTCATCTTTATTTCCTTTTCTTGTATTGAAAGGGATTTGCTTTGTGCTATCCACTGTGAACTTTTACTGTAGAAAACCACCTGCATACAACAATCACTTTCAGAAACAGGAATTTTGCCAATATTTACCCAAAATTGAGAAGCTGTCATTTTTTTTATTTCCTCTTTGCAAATCTCAAGTACATAAATTAAGAAAGTAATATAAGGAAATAAATAATGATGTCTTACATAGCGCTGTGAATTAACCCTTATAAATACCAACTTTTCAAGTAACTTGTTTGTTGTGTGTGTGTTTATAACATCTTCCTTTTCATCAGCTGTTCCCTTGGCACACAATGTATTACCTGCCTGTCATACGCTTCTTAAGGCAACAAAATACATGATTTCACCTCAATCTGTAGACTGCCTAATCCAGCTTGCTTCCTCAAGTGCTTAACTGAGAGCAATAGTAATCCTTGATTTACAGCCTGAAAAGCAATGTATGGAGGAAAGAAATTAATAAATCCTAGAGCCATGGGATTCAGTGAAGTAGAGGGCTGCGGGTCCAGATGGATTGGGCAGACGAGCCAGTGGTGGCTGCTTCAACAAGGAGGGATTGTGCTTGGGTGCAGAGAGCAGGCTGGTACTGCTAGGGCAGGAGGAGCAGGGTGAGGGAGAGAGCATAACAGAGCCCAGTGTGTAAGGGAAGAAAGTCCTTAGAGGGTTTAAATGCATGAGGAGGGGTGGGGATTTTGGTGCTGATTTGGAAATGAATGGGTGAGATTAGTGAGCTAATTGTAGGGATAAGGGAGAGAGATAAATGCTGCAGGGGAGACAGGAGAGGCAGAAGGCAGGAAAGGAGATTTATGAAATTAGAAAATATAGCCATGCTTGCCAAGTATCCAAACCAAACAGCTGGACAACTTGCAAAGAAATATTAGCTTCCATGAACGACAGATAGCTGTGTCAGGAAATAAACACAATGCGAACTGGAAGTTGTTTGCACAATATGCAGGAGAAATTACTGTCAAATTATATATAGTATAGGCTAAATGAGCCTCAGGGCAACAAGGAAGTATTTTCTTACTAACACAAGGAACAGTCTCAGTGTGTGTCGGGTGTTGCCATCAGCTGGGCAGGGGAAGAAGGGGGCTGTGATGCAGAACTTGCAGACTTTCTTGTGAGTCTGACACCTGCTTCCTTGACCAGCTGCCTGGAAAAACACATTTGAATGTTTTGGGGTTTTTTTTCTCAGATGAGGAAGGAAGTCTAAACTACTTCATTTTCCCAGGGGAAATCACTACTGGCAAAGTATCTGTCAACAGCATATTTTAGTAACATATTAAACATGAAGAAACATCACGTTCTAATGTCAGAAATATCCGAGATTAAAAGGGAAGCCCTAAATGTAGGACTTTCCTTAATGAAAGTAAAAAATTCTTTCTCTTATAAGTCAAGAAATACAGAAAGTAGAGATATTTGGAAGAGAAAAAATGTTGTTAAAGAACCTTCTCAGGCACTTATATTGGAGCCTATGTGTTCTTGAACAAATGCCAGCAGTTTATTTAGAAATACACCTTTTCAGCTGCTGATGGTCAAAGTATAAATAATTTAAGGACTATTGAAACTTTGAAACATTGGATGAAAATGAAAAAGTAAGTTAGAACAAATCTGGTGGTCTGTGGCAATGGAACTGTGGCTGCCCGGAGGCTGCACGATTTGCTCCTGTTTGCAGAGTCGACAGCAGCAGCTGCCGGTGCTGTGCGCTTGAGAGAGGTGCTCCGTGCCAGGGCTTCTGCTATCAATGCCTGGCTTCAGACACACAGAAATGGACTGTGGAAAATCAGCCTGGTGGAGAGGCAAACATCCTTTCTTTGAGCATTATTTTCTTCTTTCAAAGCTGACTTCCTCTGATTTCCGTGAAAACTGCTTCAATATTCCAATGAATGGGAATCAGCAAATATCCATCACAGGCGCAACAGAACTGTGCTTCCCTCCTTTCACTTGCTGCTTCTTTTTACTGCTTAAAACTGCTTTCCCCAGATTGGCTGTTGTTGCATTAAAGGAGAATGCAGGGGCTTTCTGCAGAAAACTGTCATACTGTGGCAATGAGGGCCAGGAGCAAGGTTTAGCCATCAGTTTCTGCAGGCCAACAGAGTTTGCTCTTGGAGTTTACCCGTGGCACTTACCCTGTGCTATCTGCACTAACAGACACTCATGGGTTTTTTAGCTTGGAATTGGAGGAAACAAAGCTCACATTTGCCTATATAGTAGTGTATAAATAGACAGTCTTGCAAAAAGGCTTATTTCCATGCATTGTGGATTGAGCTAATGTGAAACATACTTGGATCACGGCACTGGAGATACCACTTTGTGAAGAAACCAGTATATTTACAGTCTCTGTTGACAAACATTTAATGACATTTTCCTCTGTTTAACCACAGCAGTATTTCTTATCTGTTTATATAGCCTCATTTACCATAATAACTGCACGTGTTATACTAATTAACAGGCAAAACTTACAAGTACCCTTGAGACATAAGGTGTATTTATTTTTCTTTCATAACTGAGAATCTGGAGCAAAAGGAATGCAGTGGCTTAAGGTCACTTTAGAGAAAACGAGACCCTGAATGCTTTACCATAGCTTCATGACTTCATCCCTCAGCTTTGTGAAGTTCTATTTTGGATCACTTTCAGAACACTTCAGGGAAACACTGAAGTGCAACGCTGGGCAGAAACTTCCAGGGTTATGGACACCCCCAAGCATCACACCTGGGAAAAGCTATATCAGAGTGACTGTAATTTACAAACACATCCCACACAACAGGTCAACATAGACTTTATCTCTAGACCACAGAGTATGTCTGTGCTGTCCTTGAAATCTCTGTGGAAAAGAGAAGCAGAGTTAACACACATGTATGTTAATGTGACTGGAATACTTAGCCCCACTAAGTGCCAGCTGTACAGCACAGGCTACTCACAGCAGCCACAAGCAGTCCCTGCTGGCTACATGCATGCTCGTGGCACCCCGTTTTCTCCCTCCAGCTGCTGTCACTGCCAGAGCTGGTGCCCCAGAGTCACCCAGCACCCCACCCATCTGCCCTTCCTATGCTGAGCAGTGGTGTGGGGCAGACCCTGCCACAGCAGTAGGGAACGAAAGCACAGCCACCAGCAGCTGGTGTAACCTTGCATTTGGAGCAAAGCCAGACACCATTGGTTTTGTCAAGAGCATCGATCATCCTTCAAGATACACAGACCTTCTCATCCCTACAAAACCTTCCCTTAGGCACTGTTCTGCTCCCCTCTGCTCACTGGAGAGGTGGAACAGCTCAGGAGCATTCAACCTATGCTGCTTCAGCTTGTCAAGGTGGTCAGCCTCATAGTCTTCATTTATGGCAGAGAGGTGATGGCATCATACTGGCCTTCACTTAAAAAAATGCCTCTGCACCTCAAAATCAAAATCATTAAACATGGACACAAACCCTCCTGCACCCCTGCTTTTGTGCTGTATACTACTTCCATTTTCTGGTCAGTGCTAACTAAGCTGATGTGTTGCAAATTTAGTTTTTGCAGGAGCTGGAGGACTCAGTTGCATGGTTGAAGACTGGCTCTGCAATCAGAAACCACACCCCAGTCTCCACCCTTTCCACACTCAGGCAGGCAGTCAAGGGACCACAAGCAGAGACTTCTACCCAAACCACTTTATCAGAAGATGCTTGATGTTTGCTCTTATTTGGTTCTTCACCCTACTGGAGAAAGTGAGGGGTGTGTCTCTTTTTCCCAGAGACAATTGGATTCAGAGGATATAGAGGTCCATCAGGGTTAGACCCAGAACTCCATTTGGGATAGGCCCTTCCCAGATATACCTGGATTATCACTGGAACTAAGTCTCTCATTGGCTTGGCTGTACTGGCTGGTCCAGGAGCCTCAGAGACAGAAGCCCAGAACAGGTGAAAGTGGTGGCTACAAGAAGGCAGAACTGCCACAGAAACTTACAATGCCTTTATGATGTTCTTTTTTTACCAGATTTTCCCTGTGGCAGCTACACTACCTTTCTTTTCTAGATCGTATGCATGGATCTCCCAGGCAGAACTGTCATTTTGATCTGGAGGCTGATCTGAAGGGACACAATGACACATGGCTTTTTGAAGGGCCTGTGTTTCCTGGGGCAAAACACATTCATTTGGAGGTGTCCAGCAAGGTTTTTAAAGTAAGCAGCTTTTAAAATAATGCTCCTCTTCCACTACTCTCTCAGTTACAGGCATTCAGACCTAATTTTCCACCAGATGCCAGCTCTAGAGCATGCAAAGTACAGGACTCAAGGTTGAGGGCTTGCCTGTGTGGTGAGCTCCACATGGCTGTGGGAGCATGGATGCTGTGGAGAGGCTTGGATTTGGCACCTCTTCTCATCCAACGGCCTCAGCAAGTGAGGAAATTAAACATGAGCTGTCCTGGAGTGCAGTGACTTATTTTGCCTCCTCTTGGGGATGAAGACAGCTTTACCTGACAATGAGCAGCTGGTTCCCTGATTCAGCATCCAGACAGGAACCTTCTGCCTAAAATTAGCCTTCCACATACACATAAGCATGTGCATGTACATATCCTCAGGACCAGATTCCAGCCTTCCAGACCAGTGTGGGATGCCGGGTATGGGTGCTAACAGGTACTGCCACTGTCTGAGAGCAGCCCTGGGAATGAAAGGTTGCCAGCTTGGAGAACATATCTCTGACTCACATCCTCTCTCCATGTTTTTGGGGGATTTTGGGGGGAATTTTGGGGGATTTTTTTTTTTTTTTAATTTGGTTGGGGGATAGTTTCTTTTGTTTTTTGATGGTTTTTAATATTTTTTGTGGATTTTTGGAGAAAGGAATTTTTTTGTTTTTTCTTCTTGCTGTGGTGGTTGTTTTTTGTAAATATTTTTGGCTATGAGAAGCTGGAAATATGTCTTAGTGTCTTGTGAGACAGAAGTGGGAAACTTGTGTGCAGCACAGATGTGCCTTGAATTCTGTGGATATGCCTTAGGGACCTTTGTTAGGGAGGAAGAGAGGCCTCAGGACAGACCAGGAGAGAAGGCTCAAAAAGCAGCATAGATGGGTCCAGCAGGTCTTCAGCAGAGTCTCTGCTCAAAGCCTTCCCATGCCTTATTATTTTACCCAAGACTAGTGTATTAACATGTTTTGCTTCTGCAGGGGGCTACTGGCATTTTATTAAAGCAGGAGTGGAAGAGCTGTATTGGTTGCCCCAGTGCTGAAGAATCCTAAACTTGAAGTTTGGCCTGGATATCAATTTATTGAGCCTATAAAGATCTCCCACAGTCTACTCAGAAATGCACTCTGGCACAGAAAATTCAGGCTAGCTGGAGAAGCATACTTCATACAGGAATCTGTACTGGCCATGGATGATGGAGTTTAGCCTAGAGGCTCAATCACAGAAGAGTGGATTTAACCTTGGGGGGTTTTATGTTAGTTATGTGCTGTTTTATGAAAAAGTTGCTGTGGAAATCTTTACTAATTACTTCAGTTTCTATGGATTGTGATACCAACAAAAAAATATTTGTAATACTTTTTCCTTCCTGCTTCCTTTCTCTCACAGAATCAGAACTTCACCTTCAATATGCAAAACTGACGTATGAGAGCTTGCCTCGCTGTGATTGCTAAGGGCAAGTAGGTGACAACACCCAACCAGATTCCCTGCTTGCTTCTTTGCTGCCTCAGACTATTCTTAGTAGAGCCCTGTTTTCACACTTTCTAGAATAATTTCATATTAAGAGCTTCTCCTTTGAGATGTTTTTCTTTGAATTTTCTGCAGCCTCCTATTTTTTGGATTCATTGATACACCTTACTGAATGACCTAAACTTCTCATGTTTAATACAGAACCTGGTTTTAGGGGGTACTTATGCCTCCTGGAAATCTCAGGTGAACACATTATCTTCCAAACAATTGTTGTTAAGTAAGCTTGAAAGAAATCTAGGAAGGAGGGAAAAGCCCTGAAAAAATAAGCTAGTTGATGTGAAGAAATAATTCCATTTCTACATTCCTTTCTTTCTTCCCCATGTGTAAGATTTTTTGTTATTTCCAGCCAATTTTATTTTTCTGAATAATGTTGCTGAGCATATGCCTCCACCCATCCGGCAGCTCTCATCTGGTTTTCCATAAATGCACTCACATGTACTATTTCATCCCTGTTAGAATCTCAGTGTCTACGGCTGAGCAATTTCCTTTTCCACTCCTGATCACCAAGCCTTTCTGCTTGTCATTGGACAATGGTGTGTTGACAATCAAAGATAATATCTTACCTTCCTTAACTTATCTGTCTTATCTTGTATCTAAGAACTACCAAATGCCAGAGGGAACATCTGTCAGCAGATTACTAAGGATGGGATAATAGCAGCCATAATTACAGCTCTAATTGTGCATATATCTAAAAAAAGAAAGTCAGATGTGGTAAAAGCAGATCACCAAAGAATTCAGACTGGCCTTGTGGCTTGTTTCCCTTCTGGGAAGTCACACACTATGAGAATAGAAAGAATGAAGAAGAGTCACAATCAAGGACATGCAGAACTTTTGCGCAGTAATTAACTGACACGACTTGTGAATGGTTTTACAACAGGCCATGACTAGAGTTCCGGACAGAGGATACACGTAAAACTAGAACTGGATTCTGGTGATAAGTTGAGTCTTGGTCAATAGATATTCAGAGGTTGAGGATATCTTACCTAGAGTTTCTGGAGAGACAAATAAAGAGAACTGTGAGCAAAATTGCACAGAAAATCAGAAATGCATACAGATGTATAGAAATGCTATCTGTTTGCAATCTAAATAATAATAAATCAAGACAGTTTCAGAAAATTTTGACCAAAATACACAAGAATAGATTAATCCCAGATATAGATATTATCTATTTAGTTTTCTGTAAGGCTTTCATCTTGGTCCCACATGGCATCCTTATCTCCAAATTGGAAAGACTTGTGTTTGAAGGGTTAACTATTTGGTGGATAAGGAATTGGGAGGATGAACTCAGGCAGAGAGTGGCGGCCAGTGGCAATAAGTCCAGGTGGAGGCTGGTGAAGAGAGGTGCTCCTCAGGGCTCTGTCCTGGAACTGGTACTATTCAGTATCTTTATCAGTGATGCAGACAGTGGGATCGAGTGTACCCTCAGGGAGTTTGCAGATGACACGAGGCTGACCACTGCAGCTGACACTACAGGACAGGGTGCCATCCAGAGGGAACTGGACAAACCTGTGCAGTGGGCCTAGGAGAACCTCATGGAAGTTCAACAAGTGCAAGTGCAAGGTGCTGCATCTGGGTCAGGACAATCCCAGACACGATTACAGTGTGGGAGATGATCCCAACGAGAGCAGCCCTGCCCAGAAGGGCCTGGGGGTGCTGGGGGCTGAGAGGCTGGACATGACCCAGCCATGGCACTCCCAGCGCAGAGAGCCAAACGTGTCCTGGGCTGCATCCAGAGCAGAGGGGGCAGCAGGGCCAGGGAGGGGATTCTGCCCCTCTGCTCTGCTCTGGTGAGACCCCACCTGCAGGGCTGCACCCACCAGCTCTGGGCTCCCAGCATGGGAAGGACATGGAGCTGCTGGAGTGAGCACAGAGGAGGCCACAAAAATGATCAGAGGGATGGAACACCTCTCCTAAGAGGACCGACTGAGCAATTTGGGGTTGTTCGGCCTGAAGAAGGCTCTGACCAGACTGTATAGCAATCTTCCAGTATTTGAAGAGCACTTACAGGAAAGGCAGAGACTGATTTTTGCACAGGAAAATAGGACAATGGAGAACAGTTTAAAACTAAAAGAGGAGAGACTTAGATTGGATGTTAGGAGGAAATTCTTTACTCAGAGAGTGGTGAGGCACTGGAACCTGCTGCTGAGGAAAGCTGTGGATGCCCCATTCCTAAAAGTGTTCAAGGCCAGGTTGAATGGAGTTTTTTGTCAACTAGGTCTTTTTGGCAGGTGAGGTTGAAACAAGATAATTTTTAATGTTCCTGACAATCCAAACTATTCTATGATGGTTCAATGAAAATCTTACACAATGAAAACCAATTTAAAAATGTTCCGTTGGGTGCAGAGGGGCCAAGATTTTACCTTTACCATCTGCTTTTGGACAGCAGCCAAATAATAGGAGAAAATGGAAAATTATTTTGGGGCTTAGATGTGATTTAAGAGGGAAGACTAAGCTTTAGATATGAATGATTAACTATAGAGATAACAAAAGGGAATACTTTGCATATTTAAAAGTTGTAAAGCTAATTTTTTTAATTGCATTATAACATCACATGAAAATTTACCATGAAATATCACGATCAAATTAAGGTAGCAAGTGTTTAGCCTGAATGAAAGTAAAATTTTTGTGATGTGAATTGCACAGTGCCACATGATAAGCTTGTTCCCAGGATTTGCTCTGGGATGTAGCCTGGCATGCCAGCTGTGCTGAAAGCTGATGCTGTGGGAAGAATGTGGGGCCACAGGATAGCTGAGAGTGGAAGAAACTCTACAGGTCATCTGGCTCAGCCTCTTGCTTCAAGGAGGTATGATTTCAAGGCCAGCTCACTTTGCTAAGAATTTGTTCAGTCACATTTTGGCATACTACTGGGATGGAGATTGTACAACATTCCTGGGCAACTTGGCCTGTCCTTAAACTACTCATATAGCAATATTTTTTTTACCCTATATTTATCTGGAATTTTCCTTGCTATGACTTATGACTGTTGCCTCTTGTCCATCTGCTTAAACTGATAAATTTCTTCTTTCTCTAACTATCCACAAGATCCATGTTTCAAGATTCCTATGCCCACAGAGGTAAAGCATATTTTCTATACAGGATATGAGAACATATTTTCTATATAGGATATGAAAAGTTTTACACAGAGACACTCGTGGAAAATAATTTGCTAGAAAGCTGAATGCACAGAGGGTGAGCAGCTGAAAGCAGAATAATTATGAGATGCTATCTTCCAGATCTCAAAATAAATTCAGAGTGTGTCCTTGTTTGGGATGTAGGTTTGGAGGTCACAAGTGGCATCTATTTAAAATTAAAAATCACATCAAGAACACTTCACAGCTGTGCAACAGAGAGCTTGTGGGAAATCAGCCACATGAGTTCCTTCTCCTTATCCTTGCATATCCTTATAATATTCAGTGAAATAGGATAGTGCTGCTGTAAATGAGGTAAGGAGCTTCTGCAGTGAGGGCTTGCAGATCCATGCAAGTGGAATGGTTAAACTGCCCAGACAGTTGAGGTTATAAAAGATTGGGATTCATTCCTTCTTGAAAATACACAATATCTTCAGAAGTTTTGTTGAGATAACGTCAGGTTATGCATGTTAGTATACTCTCCATGGTAATTTTTCACTTGCTATTGTCTCTCCCAGGGACCCTTTTAGCTGGAATTACACTCACTTGTGTGTAAGAGGGGGCCTGTTTTTGGAATCCACAAGCTCTCTTCTTTTCTACACATCAGGCCTCAAGTGGTAGTTCTGTAGGAGGGAAGTTAGAAACATTGCTAGAAGTAGGAGACTGTTTCTAAAATTGCACTGAGATCTTCACCTACTTCAGTTTGCTGCAGATTTAGATATGTAAAGATGATTCAGTTTGGCCAAAACTCTTTTATTCTGAAACCCTGCCCTGAACAAACAGATTTTTGTCACATAATGGTTGTCAGATTTGTGATAGCATGCATACATACATACATATATATATATAGTTACACAGTTATGTAGGATCTGCCATGCATATTTTTTGAAGTATACAAATAATACTTTGCATATACAACCTGAAAGGTATATCCTCCTATCAGATATAAGTCCAGAGGATTTCCACTGCAAAATTTGCTATTTTGATGACGCTCTTCTCTACTCTAGTTCAAAAGATGGAGGCACAAATTCTAAAGATGTTACAAGATATGAACCTGGAAATTTTGAGTGCTGCCTTCTGCATGTGTATTCAAAATTAGAAACAGTTTGACAAGCAGATATGACTAATTTCTCTATTGCTTCTATTTCACTTTTTTGTTATTCTCCTTAGGAATATATCTGAAACTTTTTTTTAAACAATATGGCTGGAATTGAACTTTTGCAACCACAAGATATTAATCAATAAGGTAAAAATTATTTTAAAATAATTTTTTATGTGGATTCATGAAACTTACCTCTGTTAGCAAAGCTAAATTGTTATGCCATTGTAAAAAGGTCTAATATCTTTGTAGGTATAGGGAAAAACAAGAGGTCACATTTTCATCTTTCATGGTTTCATTTTAGTTTAAGCAAAACCTTAAATACAGGCAACTTAAAATTTAGGAAGTCTATGAAGTTTCAGAACGTGAAAGCTATTCATAACAAACTGCTAGGCAGAAATTATTGCTTTTTAGATGTCAGTGGAGTGGAAATACTTTCCTCTGTCTTAACTTGCTATTGTTTACTTAGCAAAATAAGTTGCTGTTAAAACTTTTCCATCACATGCATGGATGGAATGGGATTCTAAGGTCTTAAGACTGAACTTTCAAATCAAATTCCATCTTTGTTTTTTTTTTCCTGTTCTTTGCATTGTAATTTCTGTGCAGCACTGAGTAGTAATCACTTTCCAAGTTTACAGAGGTGTGTTGTGTTTTGATTTTCATTGAGGCGTGGATGAGGATTAGCTATCTCTCTTTTGATGTTGAAAGACTGCCAAAACATTATGCCAGGCAGGAAGTCACAGTTTTGGCAGGTACTAGATAAACATCCATAAACCATAAATAATTCTATGTTATTGGCATTGTGTGTGTTGTATTGCCTACATGTTTCTAATTAGGAAATAGTCTGATGACTACTTGAGACAAGTTATTGTTATAAAGCAGAAAACGAGTCTGACCATGTTGGTCAGCTAGGATAAAAGCCTATAGGAATAAAAACTATAGGAAACAGGCCAGTGCAGCAGCCTCTGGAGAAGAATACCTGAAGACAGACTAGAGAGATGAGTTGCAGCCTGTGGGGAACTGCTATGCAGACAGAGGACAGCTTCTGTGAATGACAGCAATTGCAGCAATGCAATGTGGGGGCAGGTGGGTTGATTTGTGCTTCAACTCTGCAATTCTGTTTAACTCTGTTATAGCTTTTCTGAAGAAAAATCAGTTTGGGTGATCCTTCAGTGGTGTTTCCCTGTCGCTTCTGTTGTCCTTTTGATGAGTAAGCAAGTAATTTTATTTTCCTCACAGCTCTAAGAAAAATGCAATCTCTATACCTTAGAAAGGTGTGGAAAGCATAAATTTTCATCTTAAAGGACAAGATGGAACACTCTGAATAATGAACAAAGGAGGTGTTTCCTGTCCTGCTTGGTAAGAGAACTTTGAGTTTGTAAGCCATAGCAAATCAATATAGGCAGGTGCAGGAATCTAAAAGCTCATTGCTGATTGTTGAGCAAGATCAAAGGCTCTTTGTGTCCCCCTCTAAAAGTTGATTTTCTAGACTTTTTTTCTAGGCTAAATATATAAACATGCACACAAACAAACATTCTTGATCTTGAGGGATAGCCCAGATGAACTAAGTGGTGCAATGACATCCAGTTGGCTCCATGTCATGACAGAAATTCTTGCTGAGGAGGTTGCAAGGAATGAAATTACATTGAATAGTAAAGAAATGAAGTATTAAGGGGTAAAACCCAGGTTCAAATCTGAGGGGAAGATGACTCCATTCAAATCCAACCAAGCTGAAAAACATCTGCCAAAGCTTAGCTGTTTGACATGGTTTTACTGTAATTAAAATGATTGCTTTATTTGCTATCTGCTAAAATTGATGTAAGGGTGCTTCCCAATTCAGTTGCACTCTTCTAGCATGAAAGTAAGATTCACAGAATGTATCCCACAAAAGCTGCTATATCCCATCAGCTGCTCACACAGCATGCTTCATCCTCTTTTGGCTGTTGATTGCAGCACTCACCTTCTCAGATCTCACAGATCCTGCTGCTACATTTGGGGAAAGGCTGCCTTGAGTATCCCATCTCTGGGAGATGCCATTGGCTGGATATGGCAGGGCTTGGCTGATTAACAGCAGTCTACATGTGTGTCCCAGTCACTGCCTCACCACCTCAGCTAGATCCATCAGCAGCTAGGGAAGCAGAACGTTGAATCCTTGTCTCCTCTACAATGGACAAGGATGAGCCCTGAAGATGTGGGCAATATTCAAGGTGTGTGCCCATTTCATTTCTCAGCAGAGCATCAGCCATGGTCAGGCAGGTTCTCCTGGTCTGGGATCACACTCTATAATGCAGGGAAAAGGAGCTGTGGGGGTCAGTCAGGGCTTATTTTGGGGTAGGTTCATAAATGGCTCAGATGGCAAAAGAGAAGAAGACTCTAGCAAAAGAAGAAGACTAGCAAAAACTCTGAAGTGGCCATGAAGATTAGTGTCAGTTCTTACTGCCCTTCCAGAAATGTCTTCCTCCATTTCCTGCTTTACAGATCCTGAAGCAGAGCTGTGCATGGACCTCCCTAATACTATGACCTGAAAGGTATGTCCACAACAGGTGTGAAACCCTAAGCATTCCCACATTTTAACTACATGCAAAAGTCTCCTTACATAGCAATGTCAGTAGTGGGGTCAAGGTACCCTGCTTTGGACAAATTTCATAAGGTGTTTTGAGCCAAAGGCATTTTGTCACCAGCAGTCTTCCTGGGTCAACAGGGTGTTAATGGAATTTTTTCTTCCACAATGAACTCACTTGTTCCCTTTTTCTGGTGTCCTTGAAAGCCCCTGAAGAGAAGACAGAATGTACTGGCAATATGTTTCTCTTTGTCTGTGCTTGCCATGGGGTCTTTTCTTGCTCTATCCATCTCTGCATGTTTTAACACCTCTTTTTTTACCCTTGCTTTTGGAAAGCTATCAGGACTTGCTTGTGTCATCTTGAATTCTCTTTTTAGCCAGGCAACATGTGTAGTCTTGACTTTGCTTTCTTGTAAACATTTTCTGCTTTTTCTCCTTGGGGGTTTCTTTTTCTCCTTTTTCTATCCCCCTTGTTTTTGTTTTTTGTTGTTGTTTTTCTGTTTGTTTGTTTGGTTAGTTTACATTTTCGGGGAGTTTTTTTGTGGGGGGAGGTTGGTTGGGTTTTTGGAGTTTATTTAGCTTTTTGACTTTGTTTGGGGTTTGTTTGATTTTGATACAGATAATTTATTAAAACGTAGAAGAGTACTAGCCCTAAAACTGAGCCCTGGAGATCCCCAATGGTGACCAGCTACCAGCCTTATGTGACTTCATTTACTACATCTTTTTGAGTCAAGCAGTTGGTCACCCAAAATATCACAGACTTGTCTAGCTGTCCAGTGAGATACTGTGAGAAACAGCATCAAGACACTTGCTAGAATCCCAAACTACCACATCTTCTTGCTCCCCTTGGCCAGTCAGATGGGCAATCTTCTCATAAAAGAGAATTGACCTGGTTAAGTTGCACTTCCCTCTCATGAACCCATGCTGGCTCTGACAAAAGACTGCTGTCACCAAAATGTGTTCTTTAATAACTTTCAGAATAACAGGTCCATGTCCTTCCTGTGCTGGGAGCCCAGAGCTGGTGGGTGCAGCCCTGCAGGTGGGGTCTCACCAGAGCAGAGCAGAGGGGCAGAATCCCCTCCCTGGCCCTGCTGCCCCCTCTGCTCTGGATGCAGCCCAGGACACGTTTGGCTCTCTGGGCTGGGAGTGCCCCTGGCTGGGGCATGTTGTGCTTCTTGTCAAGAAACGTGTCACCAGCAAGTCCTTCTCCAGGAACTGTGCTCTGCTCTCAATCCATTCTCCTCCCAGTTTGTATTTGGGCTTGGGATTGCCTTGCCCCAGGTGCAGTACCTGGCACCTGAGTTCATTGAACTTCCCACTGCCCACCTCTCAAGCCTGTCCATGTCCCTCTGCACGCCATTCCTTCCGTCTGCACCAGGCAGCTTGAGGTCCTTGGCAGACTTGCTGAGATTGCACTCAATCCCACTGCTCAACTTGCTGACAAAGGTGTAGAAAAGCAAGAGTCCCAATACCTACCCAGGAGAAACTATCACCTAGATAATTAAAGGCATACCCAGACCAGATTAAATAACTGGAAAGATGATTGTCATAAATACTACTAGAATTAACTGAAGTTTAATGGTTATAATGCATTTAACACCATATTTCTGTTACCAAAACAAGCTTCATTATATTTTTACTTTCTCTTCCTGAAAAGAAAGCATACATGGAAAGCATTCCTTTTTTAACTGTATAAGTAAGCTAAACACATAATATAAATATATGATACTCTAACCAATCTATGACATGAACTGTTTAAAATGTCAGCAATAAGGAATGAGAAATGTAGTGTAATGTATCTTGTTGCATAATATGACAACTGCAGTATACAAACCCAACCCAAATTAGGCAAATTTTTAAACACAGTAGGAAAATCAGGACCTCTTTAAGTAGGTCCATTATACTTTCATTTTCTCCATTAAATGATAGTCTGTCCTCATGTTTCCTATCTGAGATACAATCATCTGCAGGAGTAGGAAGATCTTCTTGCCCAGTTCATACAGTAAATTGTGTTTTCAGGGAAATGTATAGGACTGATTTTTCTATTTCTCTGATCATAAACTCATCTAAAAGTGGAGATAGATTGAAAAAACGTAAAGCAACAAACAAAATAGTATTCAAGCCAGATGAATAATCGATTTTCTGATTTGTGGCAATTCTTCAAACAGCTGGGAAAATATCCCTAGGTCAACAACAAACTACTTTCTTCAACATCTTCAACAAGCTAAAAGTTTGCAACAAGTATTTTTGTTGTAATTTAAACTCACAAGAGATAATGTGTTTATATCATAAAATATTGCATTTTGTTTGTGAATGTTTTTCAGAAGTAAACAAAACATTAGATGGAATCTCCCATAGAGTATCAGTGAGCAGAAAAAATATTCCCTTCTGCAAGTTAAACAAACACAAACACCCATTTTTATTTCTCTTTCTGTGTTAAATTCCTTCTTCCCTGGATTCTGATACAAACAAGTTTGCTTCTTAGAAATGAATTTTAGATTTTGGAAATATTATTCTTTTTCCACCGCAATATTTCTGGGCACAGTATCTTACCCAGTTCTCTTTAGGCTATTGTTGGAATATTATTGTCAAGCGCTTTTAAAAATCTATCCAAGCATGTCAGACTCGAAGCTGTTATGGGTAGAGCACATCTGAATAGCCTGTTATTTCTGTGCCTAGTTGGAAGCAGAGGTTTGAAAATCTGGCCACAGAGATACTCATTACTTGGAAACCAGGAGACAGCCAGTAAGTATACAAAATTATTGATATGAGCTGTCAGGCCACTTGAGACAGACTGCCTACATACGAAGATTTATAGTTTTTCACATATCTCTGATGTTCTTAGCATTGTGTAATAAACAGAAAAAGAAGACATCATCCTGCCCCTGCTTTTCCTGGAAGTCTGTATTTGAAACAACATGTCATACTCAGGGATGTCCACCTGACTACACTGCCTGTCACCTGAGAATGCTAGTAAATTTTTTATTCTGTTCCTGTTTCTAAATTTATTATAGGAACATAACTTCCAAGGGTACACTTTATTTCTGAACTGAACCTCTATTTTAAGCCCTACTTTTCTAAATTTGATCTTCTCCTGCATTCTGGTTGAAAGTGCAGTGTACTCAAAAATGCCAAGGCATGGTAGCTTTTTGTTGTGAACTTCAGGCTAATGGATGCTGCTGCCACAATCTTTGATAGTGAATTTTCTTCTGCTGCTTATCTTCCTAATGAGCCATCTGGCAGACTTAGGATGCTAACCAATGGAGCTGTACTGTGCCATATATTAATACGAACCTATTGAATCACTCAACAGGTCAGCTTTAGAAAAACAAGACTTCTGAGGCAGACTTCCACTAAAAATGCAATGTCTGGCTAATTACCAGATCCCTGCCTAAATGTCAAAAGGGATCCAGGGGTAATGCCTCATTAGAGTAAAACATAGCGATGAGAGCTATAAGGACTTGTGGCTATTTAAGGGAGGTGGTGTTGCAATATGCCTCTGAAAGAGTTACTGCCTTTCACTTCAAAGGTCCTCAACGCAAAAACACTCATGAAGAAACTCTCTGTGCAAGGAGTTAAAGTTGTCAAAGGGCAAACAGACTTACTAGCTGGGAAAGATACTTTGCACAGGCAAACACTCCTCTGAATTGTCTGTGCTCTCCAGTTGTTCCTTGATTCCTCTGGCCCAGGACAGCAGCAGAAAGAGAGTCAAGACTCCATGTTTAGCTGCTGGGCTGTGAGCTAACAGCAACCCCAGAGTCCAGGGAAGCAAGCAGAAGTATGCTGTAAGCAGCTGCTCTTAAATAGAGGTCACTTCATGAGAAGTGCAGATTTTTCTTCTGAGAGGTGAAATTGCCTTTTTGCTGTTCCACAGAGCCAAAACTGATGTAAATATCCAAGAGATCACAGGGAAATATTTTGAGATATCTGTATTGATTCTTGTTCCAATTGAGAAGCTAGCACCAAAACCCCTGTATTTACTGATGGGAAGGAAAAATATAAGACAAATCCTAGATCCTGCCTATCCCCCTCTTGCTTTGACAAACACTGCATCCATATCTAGGAGAGAATGGTCCAATGCTCATTCAGTTTTGTGCTTCATCTCTTTTCCCCATTTCTCTTTCAAAAAACCAGGATGTACTGCGGCGCTGGTTCCTCTTTGCAGTGCTTGGGTTTTGCAACAGGATCAGCATTTCCCCTGCAGAGGCAGTGTCATAACCCTAGTCCTTTGGCTGGTTGAGGGCAGGAAATCCCTTTCCAACTCACGTGATGGAAGTCACTCAGACTCACTCAGAGTCTGACTGCTCATAACTTGTCACCCTCAGGACTACAGATCATGAAATTGCACTGATGAAACTTCTAGCATCCGCTGCCTCAGCAGACTTTGGTAATTGACCATGGGAATGGGAATGACTCATTCTTTTAATCTGATTCACATTTGCAGTTGTTATCAACTGAATAATATAATACTTGCGTTCTTATCCTCCTACCTCCAGCAAAGTGAAAAACCAAGACAATTTTATGGTGCTAAAATACAAAAAATCAGGCCTTTTTGCCTCTTTTCAAATGTTCTCTTTCCCTGTTCTTCTTCCTCATAGTTTGTTCCTCTATTCCTAAATCTCTTTACATGTAGTTCCTGTTCTGTAGCACACATATATACATACACACATACATGTACATATACACAGAATTAAATGGTTTCATGCACTTTATACTTGTCCAGTGTTGGCCCATGTTTCTCAACCTCAGGACATCATCCGAGCTCCATTTTTTGCTCAGAAGTGGCTTGAACATCACAGTACCTCTTCGTCCATTTCTTTTGTTTCAGTGGGTGATGATGATAAGCATGGGTTCTTGGCTGTCACTCTGCCTCTAGGAAATGCATCCAAGATACCATGGTGAGAGTATGGAAATGAATGTGTTGGCATATTGAAGAACTCTGTGTTAAAGGAAACTGGTGGGATAGGTTTTGCCTCCAATATTAAGTGAGGGCCCAGGACGACTTTACTTCTCCTTTGAAAAACCCACTCTTTTCCTCTATAGAGGCATTAGTCAAAGTCTTTCTGGACGTGCTTTAAAAGCAAGACTCATTTTTAGAGCCCTGAGAGTGTTAACACCCTTGGGGGGAGGGGAGAAGCCCTTCAGAAGTCATATTTCCAGGCAGGGAGTACATGGTGCATAAAATCATTCAGTATAATAAAACCAGGTAATGGAAATGCCACATTGGGCTGGTTTGTTTTGGGTTGTTTGTTTGTTTGTTTTGTCAAGCCTAATGAACAGTGTCATAAACTAGCCTTCTAATGTGAGCTTTTATACCTTCTGCATGGCTTAAATCTCATTAATTATCAACCTAAGCTCTTCGGTTACAGAGGATCAAGTACCTGGCAGCAAAGGCTCAAGAGTCCCGAAGTCCTCAGAGTTGTGTTTGGCAGTCCTGAGACCCCATCTCTGCAAGTGCCCTACCCAGGCAGGCAGTATGAACACAGTCTGTTTCTGCCTCTTAGCAAAATGTCTTCATGGCCTCCCTGTCATGCTCGAGTCTCTCCCACCAGCTCTGGTCTGAGTGCACCCTCAGATTTTCTTGTCCACTGCAGCCAGCCTGACTTTTTCTGCTGATTGTTGACACAGAAGGGCCTTGCCCTGAACCCTCATCCTTCCCTGGACAGTGGACTCAACTCTCTTTTTCCTTGCTTGTTTTTAGTTACCTATCCAGCTTTAATGATTCTATGATTCTGCGATCAGTAGCTCCCAAAAGTTAACAAATGATAGTTCTTGACCTAAGATCAATGTGCTGGTACATTCTAAAACCAGGTTGATAAATACAGAAATGAGGTGAGAACAAGGAGAAAGAGTTAACATGCAAACCATGGACAGTGTAGTTATCTTTGGTAAGCTGAGCACATAGCTCAAAATTTGCTCTTTTTTGCCCATATCTATGGGGAAAATCTTCTGCTCTTTCATTAAAAGTCACATGATTTGGTTTTGCAGCAGACAAACACAACTGGACCAAGAGGAAATTACTTTGCAGAGGCTACTGTGCTTATGAGGGAAGTTGGCTTGTTCTACCTTTAAACAAGCTTGTGATTTATTGTGTTTATCTAGCAGAAAGTAAGTCAAAGCAACTTGAAGCATTTGGCCCAGAAAATCCCTAACATATTGTACTTCCGTACAAGACATGTGCAAACATGAATGAACATTACTTAAAGCCTTCTTCCTGATCTTGTGCATTCCTGCACAGGGTCACTCTGCTTTACATGTAGCTGAACTGAATAAATGGCCTGTCTTGAATTACATCTTGGATAAACTGGGTGTGTAATGTCTCCAGCCAGCTTTAGTGTTCATAACTGTCACTTGTATAACTGAGCAGTGCGTTTTTGAGGCATTGCCAGGTTCAGAGACATCTCAGAAGAACACTCTGTTCTTACAAACAAAAACAAAATGTGGTGGAGGAAGACAGCAAGGAGGAGGGAAATCAGTGCTCCATAGGTATTGCTGTTTATATTTTTTAAGCACTTCAGTTCTTGGGGCAAAATAATGGTAATCCATGCAGATTTGAATTGTCGTCTTCATCTCTCTAAAGCATTCTGTGATCGCAACAAAGGACAGAAATTATTCTATTGTTCTATCATCCTTGGATTACTTCCTGCCCTCAGACTCAGGGGAATGGAGTAGGTCATAGTCTCTACACTCTTTTCCAGAAAATGTCTCTGCTTCATCATAGCAATGAATAATATTCTCTCTCTTTGCACACACTAGATCAGAGAGTCCCTCTCTCACCTCTGCCGTAGTATTATCTGTCTCCAAGAGTGAAGGCAACAGCTCTTCAAACATTAGAAGCCACAGTACAAGCTCATCAAAATATCTGAGCAGTGGCACTGCTGGATTTGAAGAAATTTCTCCCACTCAAACCCTAGAACAACCGTCTGGAAGAATTACACAGAAAGGCTGTACTTCAAACAAGTCAGGGACCTATAGCATCAAAACTTGTTCTACAGAGCAAAAGACCTTTTCTCTTCCCAGTCCTCTCTCCAGTCCCATCCTCTTTGAACAGTTCCCCCAGTTTTGCATCTGGTTTGACAAGATTTCTTCTTTCGTTGCTCTCAAACCACTCCAGACACTAGGAGGCAACTCAATTATTTCTTCCTTCTCTTTGGTGTGAGAAGATCCCTGCAGGTTACCGCTGCTTTATCATATTAAACTTCCTCTATTTCTCCTGGTGCATTGATAAGGTCAAAAGCAACAGTCCATCTTTCTCCTGCAAGAAGAAGGAGCACAAGCAGAAGTCAGCCATGCACAAAGGCAAGCAAGTCTTTACATTCATTGGCATTTCCTCAAAAAAATGTTCATGGGGTCGGAGTTAGAGCTGGCATAATAGAGAAACTTCTGCCTTCCATTAAATAGAGCTTATTTCTGTCAATACTTAATTCTCAGCAAGGTTTAGTTTCCATGGAAAATGTGAGTTAAAAAAAGAGATGGATAGACAAGCAAAGAGAAAATTAGAGTGTTCCTGCTTTAGGTCTAAGACCCATACATGAATTAAGAACTGTTTATAACCTCTCACTAGTCCTTGTTCTTCAAAGTATTCCAAGGTTTGTAGGCTTATATCCATAGGCAGTACTCCAATACCCGAATGCAGACCAGATGCATTTACATATCTTGGGATAAAAAGCTTTAAGACAAAGCTAGGGATTCTGATTGGCCTGTTTTGGCCTCCTATGCGGTGTCTGCCTATCACTTTTTTTGCTAATTTGATCCTTTTTACAGGGCCTTTCACCTAACCTGCAGATGACTTTGTACTTTTATTACTTTTATTACTCAGCAACTTAATTATTTTCATCTATGCAGCTGGTTGTCAAAAATGAGATGAACATAAGTACAGAAGAACTGAAAAATGAATACAAGTGCATGAAAGAACCGTAAGAAATTTGTACCAGCTTTTTTTAAGCTTTTGCAAAACCACTGTGACAAAGGTATAAGCCAAGCACTCCAAGTTTCAATGTCTGCCAAAGCAATCAGGAGAACTGACAGTGATGACTGAGTCCATTCCATCATACCACAAAGGATCTGGAACTCTGATTTCACATGTGATACCCTTGAAATATGTTCTTCACCTAAAAGCTCATTAGAAAGCATGATGGGCATGCAGGCATTTGGCAGGGCAAGAAGAAATAAGGTCTATGCCCTGTATGATAGCACAGTGACAGACAAAATTCTTGAACTTGTCTTATTTTGATGAGTGGTCTAATTGATTTTATAAGAAAATTAACTAATTTCAAGCAGAGGTATTTTACTGAAAAATCTTTTCGCAGCACGAGCCTCAGAAGCTACAGTGCAATTTCCGAAGCTTTGTAACACCACAAAAATGAAAAAGTTAAACATGAGAAATTTGCAGTAGCATAAATATATATTCCATTGGAATAAAGAGGTGGTATTGTTTAGCATATTGTTCACTTCTGGTATTTTGGTTTTTTCTAAACAATAGATAATTTCTTATTTAAAGGGATGTGCAAATTACCTGCAAAATTGAAGTGCTCAGGATTGAGAACATTACGAAAAGAGACCAGAGAAGAACTTCAAGGGTTTATTCCAGTTTCTCTGACCTTCTTAGTGCAATACACCACAAATAAAGCCCTCCTACCAAACTCAGAGTCATATTTGAAATAATAAAGTTCACCCCAGCTCTCTCATGTGACTGTTTAAATGAAGGATCAAATTCCTTCGATTCCTGTCTTCTCACCAGCAAGGGACTTGAAGACCTACATACCACCCAAATTCATCCAAATCCATTTAACTGCACATAAAACACATGGTGATCTGTTTACCCACCTTACCATGTCCAGCATTATCCTCTAAATAGCAGGCACCAGACACAAAGAGCATCTCTTTTTTGTCAGAGCCTCTCAAAGTTAACACCACTGGTGAAAACATTCTTTGCTGTATTTGTGCTTATAACAGCATACTTTTGCTGAAATTGAGGAAAACCTAGTCTACTTGCAGAGGATTTTTCCTCATATTATGATAAGAAAATCATCATCCATTGAACACTCGTGGCTCTGACCATATGGTGATCACGAAAATTGAAATCAGAGTGTGTGTTTTTTAGGGTTGTCCTTTGCAGGGTTAGGAGTAGAAATCTATTATTTTTGTGGATTTCTTCCAACTCAGAATATTCTATGATTCTAACAGTAATTACAATTTACTGTCTTTTTGCTTCCATATTTTTGTTTTTCTCAGCAGTGCTACAAAAAGCAAGGTATTTGTGACAGTTCCAGTTTCCTCTGTTTTCAAGGTAAATGCTGATGTTCCTGAAAGACAGCCTATTTAATTATGTGGATCTGGCCTGCTTCTGAGAAATGTGGAAAAGGTGTGAGGAAGGAGATTTTTGTGTCTTTAGCACTCTGAGAGGAGCAAATCTCAGACATCTCTGGTGCATGAGGCTGCTTGGTAGCCAGGTTGGGCTGTGCCCTGAGCCATGCCTGCACTCAGGCCATGCTGCCAGGATGTATTGTTCTCACTTGAATATCCAGTGATTCTGCAGGTGGAGAACAAACAGAAAGAAGGTTTTGGGGTTTTTTCTGCTTTGATTCCAGGTCTCTGCTCATGGCCCAAAGCAGAAGTGTTTTCATTAGATTTTCAGTAGCCTTGTGAATGTCTTCAGGAAGAATGGACAAGTCTGGCTCTCATTGATGTTTAACTGCTTCTGGCCGCCTTGCAGAGATGTTTTCTCAGATGGATAGGAAGCAATGTGAGATTGACTGCATTTTCAATGGAGATAACTGAGCACAGCTGCTACATCTATATGGCATTTGCCAGCATTGGTCCATTTTGTAATCTCTTGTCATTCCAGCAGTCCCTGAAGGCAAATATTCCCACAGCAGGCCTCCATGATGGGAAAATTTAGGCTGCAAAAAAAGGTATCTACTGTAAAGCCTATGGCTAAGAGCATCCCTTGTCTGGGGGAGCAAGACTGTCAGCCGTCCTCAGACCAAATCTAAGAAAGAATTGTTCATCTGGTCTGTATCTTACACAGTGGTCAAAATACAATGGCAACCTTTTCTTCAAGGAGGTACCTTGCTGGTGCCAGGTCCCAAATTTGAACCATGACTATGAGGCCTTTGCCATACTCTGCTTTGCTAAACCTACGAGCACATAGCAGGAACACCCCAGAGATAGCACTGCAAGATGCAGGCTGAGCTGTAGGGGTTTTAGCTAACTCCTAGGCCATGCTGGGCTTCTAATGCAACTAACAATCCAAGCAGGGGTGGGAAATAAAATAGAGATGTGTGTGTCTGTGTAAACACATAGTGAAGGATATTACATTTGTGATTCATTCTACTTATTCAAGACCTAATGAATGAGGAATTAGAAGATTATCAGGGGGAAAATTGAAGCAAGGGTGACAGGGAAGTCATTCTTGCAAAAGTTAGCACATGTGCACCTGGGCATTTGGCAATGATTTATGGTTTAATTGTCTTCAAACTTGTCAAATAATTTAAAAATTTAGTAGTACCTCATAGTTTATAATTAGACATTTGCAGTCAGGGCAGGGTTTAAGGAAAGGACTGAAACCACATGGAGGACCAGCATTCTTCTTTCCAGAAGAACAAGGACACCTCTGAAAAGCTGTGCATTCAAAAAGGCCAAAGTGAAAACATAAGAGTTAACAAAAAGAAAACATAAAAGTTCCCTTCTGACAACAGGTCAAATGGACAGTGGAAACTGAGGTCATGACACAGGTGGGTAGATACACATAATGGCAGAGAAACTGGCAGAGCTTTTGCCCTGTGAGTGGTATTAAAGGTAATTCCTGAAAATTAGAGCTCAGGAAGCCAGGTGAGGGTCTGAAAAAAAGGTTTATTTGCTCAGAAAGACAGAGAGGGAAAATTATCTCAGAAACTTCTTGATATATCTGACGTCTGATATGCTTTTTAGATTCCCAGCAGAATGCTGTAGTGGGCATGTGTGAAGATGAAGATCTGAAAGTTTCAGAAATATGAACAGAAGAAGGGAGCTGAATGCTGATGATGGTATGTAGGAGTGAGCATCAGCACTTTCACACTGCTTAGATGTTAAAGTGAGTGGAAGGAACATTGTGAATCTATCAAGAGATAAAAGGTAGGAACAGAGAAAAATTAAGAGGGAAGTGAAAGGACTGAGTTTTGACAGTACTAGGTCATACCTTCAAAGCATGTTTAATGGTGAAACTTCACTGATGTCAGCTGAACTCATCTAATTTCCCAGAAACTGAGGATCTTAGATGACCTGAAAGAGATACAGGCTGGAAAGTGGGGACTGTGAGGCCAGACAGAAACTGGAGTAGCTTGCTGAGGGGAGCAAGTTATTCCAGAGATATTTAGAGGTATTAAAGAACAGGTTAGACAAAATAGTGCCAAGATTGACAGAGTTGGGTGTGAGGACATGACAGCTCATTTTAGGACTGGATGGTCTGATTCATGTTCTTTCACAAGCACAGCAAGGCTGATTTCTGTCAATACAGACTAAAGCTAGTGTTTTGAAAAAAATTTTTCCTGTGGACCTTGACCTGTGGAAATCTACTCTCGGCTGAATTATGCCCCATAGCATCTGAAGAGTTGGCAATAAAATCCCTTCTTTTCTTTTGGCACTAAAAACTTCTTTCACATAAAGAAAACATAGATTAATTAGGCTGATACCAACTCAAAGCAATTTCTTGTGGTTGGGAAGTCACATCTGAAAATTACTGGAAAAGCAAATGTGAGATGAGATGAGATGAGATGAGATGAGATGAGATGAGATGAGATGACTTGAGAACAATAGCAACATGCAGACATAAGTCCAGTAGTTGCATCCCTGATGCAAACAGATTTTGTGAAGGGCTTCTTTCAAAGCCACGCAAATAGACACACACCTACACACATATACACAAAATCATTTGGAGCTAGCATTCAAGTGGAATTTTTTTTTAATAAAATGCAAGGAATTTGTATTGCTTCAGAGAAATCCAAGGGCTTTTTATAAACTAGGAGAAAGATAGCTGCTTTTCTCTGAGAAGGTCTCTTTTTCCTGGATGATGGTTCCGACTGAATTGAGAGGACTAGAAGGGAAACAGAAAAGCTTAATTTTTTTCACAGACAGTCACAAGTTCAGACACATTAAATCCACAATAGGTAGTTGGATTGCATGCATAGTTGTGTCCCTATTCTGGCAATAAAATATTTGTACAAAGTTGTCAGAGTATAAAATACACACGCTGAAGAAAAAATCTTACAAAGGATTGTTAAGGCAGTTGTTTAGGATGTAACATGGAACAAAAGAAAAAAGGCCAGTATTCTAAATTGGTTTATTGTATTTTAATGCATAGAATTCCAGGGATCCTGACCATTCAAGCCTGGATTTACTTCTTATTTTCTTCATAAAACAAAAAACAACCCAACATACAATGAGCCACAAACGCTTAAGTCACACATGTCAGATCTGGATCAAATATTCCACAAAACTCCAGAGTTTTTCAAATTCAAGGTTTTGCTCTTTCTGCCATCATATAGAATAAGTAATTTTGTGCTTCAGGTGTTATTTTCTTCACCAACAGGGAAATCCTTGCCTGAGTGTTTTTTCTCAGATGTCTTCTTCTAAGATACCACTAAAATAAATTAATGCAAGCAGGTATGTATCAGACATAAAAGAAGACATAAAATTGTAGCAGATAATTAAAGACAAAATGTTTATTTCAGACTGAGCTTTATCAGTTCTCACAATTCAAAACGTCATTACCAGTACTGGTTTTGTCTGAAAAGTTTCACAGCTTCATTCTGACAAGGTCTAAACTGGTTGTAAGTGGAAAGGATAACTACACATATGAGTAGATGGGACTCCAACATGTCAAGCAAATGCATTGTCCTGATTGAGCAATTGAGTGAACAGCCAAGGTCTTTAGCCAGCCTGATGGAAAAATACGGGAATTAGGTAGCTTTGAGTGTTTTGGGGAGCCTTAGGGAAGCCTAAGGTTCAACACGTCTCTCGGCTATCAGGAATTTTCCAGAAAATCCTTTTGATTGGGCAGAGGCCTTTCCTTTGGATAGTATGCCCAATAGCTGGATAACAGATTCCAGTGCATGCTACCCCTCTGTCCTGCTCTTTGCTCAGATTGCTGGCGCTGCACGTCCTGGCTCTCCTGCCTGTGGTTATGCTGCCAGCCCACTCATCTGCCCTGGCTATGGTGGAGCCCAGCTGGCAAGGCCAGCAGCCACACAGCCTTTTCTCCCAGAGGAGCATTAGGACATGCTTTGGCAGGGCTTTGTCTGCGCTCAGAGAAGCACAAAATCCCCTCTTATCCTGGGCAACTTCTTCATCAGCCAGGGTCAATTACATGGTTTTAAATTGAGAGAGGACATAAAAGCGTGCCAAAAGGCTGGCTAATGCAGGAAATAACCATTTCTCCCAGATGAGACCCCTGATCTCTCCAAACAGCACTAGGAAGTGAGACCAATGGAACCTATCCTCCAAGGGTGGCACTTGGGGTTCTTCTCCACTGCAGATGCACTTCCAAGTATGTTCAGCATTCATTGTTATAATGCAGTAGACTTAAGCAGGCCCTGAGGAAAAGACTTTATGTTGATTCCCTTTCCTATGCAACCTGATAGGACATTTCGTCACCCTGCTTGTGATCTCCCAGCACGCCTACTGCTGGGCCAAATCCTTGAGAAGTCTCATGAGCCTGCAATGGCCCCAGCATGGAGAGGAGGTACAGAAGTATAAGAAGTATTTCCAGACACCTAACATATAGAAAAGGCCTTCTCCCACAGTGCTTTGCAGTTTTATGTAAATGTACCCTAGCTCTTTGTACCCCAGCTGGCCCATTGCCGTTAGCGTTCCCTGCCCCTTTCTACCCTACATGGTTTCCCTCTGGAAAGTTCTCCTTTCCTCGGCACCCCATTTGCCCGTGTCCCTT
>VYXF01001694.1:122859-133471 GCA_013397295.1 Polioptila caerulea
TCGGGGCCTTTGGGCCCTGGTTCCCTTTGGTGTCGGAGTTAATAAACCCTCACTGGAGCAGCACACCGAGCGCCCCTCTCATCTCCACCCGCTGATTGCTATCCATGGTGTGAGTGAGCCTGCGTGTGTGTCGAGTGCCTGCTGCCGACCCGAGCGCCTTCCCAGCTGGAGACGACTTTCCAAAGGTAGCGTCACCCCTGCCGCACAACCACAACGCTACAATCCCCACCATGTGCTTCTTGCAACCAGCACAAATCAACCAGTTTGGAAGGAGTGATAAGTATCAGTAGGTCTTCTAGGCTCACAGCTTACGCACAAACTAAGAAGAAAACATGAAAATGAAACCACCAAAAAAAAAAGAGAGATTCCCTGCCTTTAGTAGAGCATTACTCAGTCATAAGTTATGTACTTTTGAGCTTCTTTTGCTCCCCTGCCAAGACTCTGAGAGAGGGAAAATCAGGATAGATACATGAAAAGAAGAATAAAGAATAATATGTAGGAAAGAAAAAAACCCATCATATCCAAGTGTGACCGAAAATCCTCACTGCTGTTTACCTGTCTGGTATTTTCCCAATGATGGCAACAGAAGCTATGTGCTTAAACTGTATTTCAAAAAATTGATAACTCCAGAGCATCTCCATTTTCTGCCCTTGCCTTGCCCTGTTGTGTAACTGTGTGTCAGGCCAGGAGCCAGAGCTGACATCACATTGCAGAGGACAGCCTGGGTCTTGCATAATATTAATAGGACAGACACTTGGAAAGTGTTTATGTGCCATTATGTGCCATTGCTTTTCTAACTACTCTGCTGCATTAGGAGAGCAGAGTCATTATAAATCTCCAGGCAAAAATATTAATTGCATTTGCATCCTTGATGCCAGCCATGAGGTATTTCAGTAGGCCCTGATACTTCAGGTTCTGTTCCCATCCCAGTAGGAGCAAAACTCTAGCTATGATGAGTGATTGTAACTGACTGCAGTGCTATTGCATTTTACCTTAGGGGGGTTTTGTTACCTCGAAGCGATTTGTGGTTACTCGGTGGGCTATCATCAGAAAGATGCCCGTCATGCTGCAGATGAGTTCAGGGTCCATGCCCAGGATCATATAGTTTATGTCTCCAAATAACAGCATTCCTGTTTGCTTGTGGAGTGATGCTTATTGGGCCCAAAACATCCAACGTGCTTTTTAGATAGGTGGTAGCAGACTTTGAAAATGGAGGTGTGAGGGAACTAGAGATAAATAGAGGCAAATGCATCCTGCTCTGCTTGAAAAGTGAGTCCTTTTCCTCCCTATTCCTACTGTGACACTTCTTGCTGGACACAGATCCACTCTGCTGCCCTGTAGCAGGCAGAGGCTAGGTAGACATAGGCCCAAGCACATGCTGCTTTTCTCACTACACTGCTGGGATGACTCCTGAAGCAAACCAAGATTATTAAATCCTGATGCAAATTAGGAGCTGCCAGCCTTTTACTTCCCTTAGCACTGCCCTTCCTACCAAATGGAAGGATTAAGGACACACTCGTGGAAATGAAATGCCACAGGTGGCTTGGCTAATCCTGCAACTTGGAAGGTGGCATGCACCTCCGCTTTCAGAGTGGCTGCTACCTTCCTGGCCTCTACTTGTTTTGTGGTGATCAGACATGCACCTTCTCATGTTTGGGTAAGATAGGTACTGCTCAGAAGGAAAAAAATAAAAGGGAGTGGAGGGAAAGGTAACAGAGAGAATTTTCCACCAACTGAGGTGAGGCTCAAGCCTCTGCATCTTTCACTACCATTAAATCTACTTGTACAGGTACAAATGAACTCCCTTTAAATAGTATCAAGGGAAAAATGACTGCCTGTTTTTCTTCCAAGTGTCCCTTCTTATTTAGCAGTGATGGTGATAATTTTAGAGTATTAAACAAGATGTAAAAATTTTCTGTCTTCTTCCTGTATTGTATCTAAACATTTTTAGAGATGACAGCTAACAGCATTCATAAAGTGAAGATTTGTTTTGGTAAATTTGTTCCTAACACAATTATGCTGACAAGTTCTCAAAAGAAAGATCTCTCCTAAAAACTTTTGAGTGAGATGCTTTGATTGTACTTTTAGGCTGAAAGGAATTCTGTTCTGTTGCAGAAACCTTTCACATACTGCAGGCTATTGCCATTCTGTTTCCATATGGTCCCAGGAAATCTTACTTTCTCAGGAGAGTAAGTTGGAGGAAAGAAGATATTAGGCAATGCATTCTCCATCATGTCCCTCCCATTTTCTCTTTCCTGGCCAGAATGTTTCCTCTTTGGCAGGAGCAAAGAAAATGCTTTTAAAATGAATTACCATACTCGAAGGAACCAGTTCACAGAAAAACAGTTTGCCCCATGGATCCTGATGATTTTATAACCATTTTGGTCACTATAAAAGGTCATACTACCAAAGAAAGCCAAACAAACCTGGAATAGCTTTGGCCTAAAGAGTTCTTCCTTCAACTGGTTGCCCACAGTGGTGTACAGGATTTACAGGGCATTAAGTATCCAAAGAAAGTACTCCAGGCTCAGTAATTTTCAAATAGCAGCTGATTTTAATTTTTTCTTTGGCATTTATACACACATCCTATTGCAGGCTTGATTAATTTTTTTTTATGCTGGAAAAAAATATTAAAGCTGGAATGGGAAGTCAGGAAAGTGGGGGTTCATACATTGAGTGCATATGTGGTTTAGTGGTGTGTGCCATGTGTACACATCACTTACTGGGGAAGTTAAATCACTTTTGGATGCAAATTTCAGCAACTGCTTCCAAAACTCCGTCAACTTCCAAACTTTGAAGTTACGATCCCCACAACCTGTTATTGAAATATTTCTTGCCAGCTCAAAGCAAGGACCATTTTCTAAAGCAAAGATTTTTCTTCTTCTGCTCTGCAGGCTGCAAAGTGGTGCTCTTTACTTGCACCTACAGACTGTCTCCCACAGATTGGAATTGACTGTCCTGTCTGTTAGGAGCACAGCATCTCTTGTGCATTGAAGGTTTTTATTTTGTTTTTGAGTTTTCATACTTTCTCTCTTCATCACCAATGATAAAAACCAATGCTGTGTTGTCCTGTGCACAAACAGGACCTAATTAATTTATACATTTATTTGGAAAGCCTTGGAGTTGGGGACATGCATACAAGTCTGACAGTCTCAAACTACTGTTCCTTTGTGGTGGGTGCCTAATACAGTAGTGACACAGAATTTATATGACAAAGAAATTAAAATGTATCTTTAGCTCTGACTTCCAGATGACTGAAGAACAAGTTTCAATAAAAGGAGCTATGACTCATGCACCAGTTTGCAAAAGTGCCTCCTGTCACCGGGAAGAACAGCTTTCTGTTTGCTCCTTTCAGGCTGTTTCCTTACAATAGGGGACAGACTGGGTAGTGGTCTCTCTGTGCTGGGAAGCTGTGACTCCCCACTGAATCTGCTGTTTCAGATGTGGGTATGCTGCAGTTGCTCTGGCCACTGGTGGTTCCTCGGTTCCCTTGGGCCTCATGCCATCCACACGAACAACCTTCAGAGAGTGGTTGGTGGGGTCAGGTGCCCCACTTTTGGCACTGTCTGGGAGGGTGCTCAGCACATCAGAGGCCACTTTAGATCTTGCTGAGCCTGGTGACCTCCTCAACACACAAGAAGTGGTTTTGCAGAGAGACATCTTCCACAAACAGCTCAGTTAGTTAGGAGAATAATTTAAAACTTTTCTCCCCTTCCTCCATTGGTGCCTCTCTGACTGTGTTCAGCGTCCCTTGCCCCATGCCTCCACAGTTCTTGCCAGACATTCAGGTTTTTTAGTGCATTTTCCCTTGTTCCCATTATAAAAAAATACAGCTGATGCAAATATTGCCTCTCTGAGGGAACTGGTCTTTGCTGGGCAATCGTTGTCACTGTAACCTTCCCAATGGAGTTTAATTATGTGCTTGCAATTAAGCAATTATGTATTACCAGGAACAGAGTAAATCAACCCTTTTATCTCCACTAACAGGCTATTTCCTGTGAGCCTTTCTGCCAAAAGAACATAGGGGAAAGATGGGACAATTCTGCATGTTAAATAAGCATGTTTATTTCAGGAGCTCTCAGCACAGTGTGTTGGACAAAGCCACCTCTGCTCCAGCTCCAGCTCCAGCTCCAGCTCCAGCTCCAGCTCCAGCTCCAGCTCCAGCTCCAGCTCCAGCTCCAGCATGGCCACCGAGCTCCTGCCCCGTGTCCAGGGCACCAGACCCACACTGCAGCCTGTGCTGGGTGACTGCTGACTGCAGCTCTCAAGACCCATTTAGAAGCAGGGAAATAAATTTCAAAGATGTTACGCTCTTGCAGATGAAATTCCTTGCACTGAGTGGAATGGTCATCGTGTCTGAAAGCACCAGGCTTGTGGAGAGGGGGATCTTGGAGCTGCTGTGGGCTTTGCAGTGCAGATAAAAGAGAAAAGAGGCCACCCAGGCTCTCGCTCGCTCTGTGTTCAATTAGCTTGTTCACTGATGGGCTAATGCTGCAGAATGGATTTTCCCACTGATTGATCTCTTAATGTAAATGAGTTATGGTTTTAAACTCAAACCATACATACTTCTTTTTTTCCCCTTGGAGCTGTTCTTCCCTCATATTCTGTTCAGAGTGTACTTTCCCTCCAGCGAGTATTTGCAGCACTATTGCACTTGAGGGCCTACATTTTCCTTGTTTCTGTGATCAGCTCTGAGGTGGCCATTTGTCTCAAAATGTCTGTATTTTCTGTTTGAAAAGACTCTGAAAAGTTGACCCATGCAGCTCCTTCACCCAGATTTTTACATAGGAATAAATAATCATATGATATGTGTGACATTGTTCCATGAATGATTACAAAGGCATGATTAACTGGTAATGAGCAAATTGATATTCATTCAGGTATTATAAAATTTAACTTCAAAAAAGAGATTGTCCTTTTAGAATACAACACATACATCTCTTTTGGAATATTTCTCTTGTTCATGGTTCTCATGTTCACTGTTAGCTTCTCAGACCTTGTACCTGCAGCAATAACTATTTCGTGCCTTCTAGCTCACTTCTCCAGAGCCAAACTGTCACTTGAACAGTCTTTTGGCTCTGTAACAGTAAAAACCCAATAATATGGTGGAAAGAAGAATAGGCTTTAACAAAATTATGCCCAGTTTCCAAAGCAGATTGGATCAGTACTTCAGAATCTGAAATTTTACCCTCCAAGTCTAATTTCTTTGTGCTTAGAGAAACAGAAGCAGATAGAAAAAGTGCTAGAAAGGCATTGTTTCTGAGTAATAATAGAGCTACCTTATTTTAAAAAAATAGAAATTACAAATAAAACTTTTAAAACTTGCTGTTGTCGTAAAATTGAAATTTTCCTTAGCCATTTATGGTATTCCAGAACACTGCTATTTAACATCTAATCACATTAAAATAGGCACTTCATAATACATATTTATGAAGGCAGTAGCTCATGAATTTTAAGATTATTTCTATTAAAAGCAACATAATGACTCTGTCACTTTTCGTTTCTGTATGAAATGTGGAGAGAAAGTCTCTCAGGTAGAACTGATTATGAATTCTTGCAGTCAAGAGCAAGTCCAATTGCGTTTGGGTATATAGGTTTTAAAATAACAATTCAGATTCTTAGATGAAAATTATCCTCTGGTAACTGAGCATCTACTTATGATAATTTGTATCTTGTTATTCTTTTTCATGGCCCTGGAAGGTGATGGGAAATAACCCTAAATCAATGAAACAGTGTATAGTTCTGGAATGATTTGGCATGTCTGAGGTGCTACAGCCTGAAGTGGGAACTGATTTGCATTGCAGCCTGTGGGTTATTCTTGGTGTTGGTGGCCACAGGCCATGTTGTCTCTCCTGTTCAGAGCTGACTGCACCCTTTCCCACCATATTGGGGGGTATTGACTCTTCAAGACGAGAGTTAGGACCTTCTAGAGGCTTGGGGAGATAAGGGTCAGCAATCTTATGCTCCTTTGGTCATCAGTGTTCTGCCTGAAGTGAAGAGCACCACAATTTAAGGATGGAAAATTTTTTAGCATGATCCTAAAAATTCTTATGATAAAAATGGTTGGGCTTTGGTTAAAAATATCCATCAGGCAGGCCAGATGGCACTTCTAAAGGCATCTGGGGAGATTTGAGATACATGCGTGATGACCAAAATCAGAAGTGGTGCAGTGGAAGACGCTCTGCCAGTGATGTTCTATGGACCCATGGGGCAGAAGGCCAGTGTGTGTGTCCATGCAAGAGGGCTTGAGAGCCAACATTTTCTGTCCAGAACCCTCCTCCACCTCAAGCCCAGTCCTTCTGAAGCTCAGGGTGAGGTAAATGGAAATAAATCTAGTGTGAGGGAATGGGGAGAACAAAGGACCAGAAAGTTAGGGAAGTGGAAATTTCTCTTTTGACCATGCAGCAGGACAGTCCTTTTGTCACGTGTTATTTTGTCCCAGAGCTAACACACCTCTCATCCATGTTGTCCACCCCCAGCCTCCTGCCAGTGTTTCACTTCAGTGCTCCTTCCTCCTCCCCGTGGCTGTTGGGAACCAAGTCTGTGGCTCCTCTGCAGCAACGGGATGGGGTCCCAGGATCTCATAAGCATCTGTGCTCCTCCTCAGTGACGCCCACAGGGGTGAAAAATCATAGGAGTTGAGGAGTCAGCTTCCAAAGTGCTGAGTTGTTTGATTTTGTTTTACAGCAGTGCTCCTTCCCATGGCTTCAGTTTGCTCCACAGCCCAAAACAGCAGCAAGGCATGCTTACTGTGTGTGTGGTGGAATGACATCTCGCCCTGCCTGCACGCAGGCCAATAAGCTTTTCTGCAGAATGAGGATGGTTGAAAGCATTGCCACAAGTCGCAACAGCTGTCTTTGCTCAACAACCACAGAGGTGAGGTCAGTTTTGTCCTCCCAAACAAGGATTTTTACCAAATTCTGTGTTAGATCAAGGAGAGTGTGTGCACAAGTCCCATGATATTGCTACTTTTATCAATGGAGTGTGACCAAAAAATCATCTGAAAGTCATCAATTTCTCCTTATACAGGCCCTTGTAGACCAGTTACTTTTCATTATCCCAAACTTCAGAACCTGTCATCATTTATCTATTTGCCCTTTGGACTACAGATGAAATATCTGCACTGTTTACAAACTACTGGACATCTAGTTTCTCATCTAAACACAGAAAACCGCAGTACTTTGAGTATTTCAAGGCTGTTCATGTGCCCCTTGGAGGCATTTTTTAATTTCTATGTTCCCTCTCTCTTACAATTTGGATTCAAATACTGCCTCTAATACAAATATTTAAAGAAATTTAGTTCTCTTAAGGTCTGGGAGTAGCAAAATCAACACATGAGGGAGAAGTCTGAAAAGAACAAAAGAACAAAAACTCAGCATGTTACAACAAAGACATAATTCCCACTGACTATTTTTTCTGCTGACAGTAATATTTTCAAAAATCAAAAGACAGTTGCAAATTTTCTTGGTCCCTTCAAGATAAGAAGAAAAGAAAATTAAAACATTTCACTGAAGAATAATAATGAAATTAGGCAGCTATCAGGAACATGTAATTGAAAATTATCAAGAAAATCCACTTAGAGGGACAGGAGTTCAAATAAGCTTCTTGCATGATAAAACGGTAGTGCTCTAAACTATGAGCTGCAGTATCAGTAAGTTGTTGACCATTAATATTAGGAAAACCCACTGTGTTTATTATCCACTTTCTCATGATTTATACAGAGCTTGTCTTGCAGCACCACAAAATGAACACACCAGATTTTCTCACAATTGATTATATGAACATCCCAGTGGAAGGTTGGTTCAACTTCTATGAGAAGGGCATATATAGGTAGAAGGTCAGATATAGGCCTTACAGGAATTTGTTTCGCATTTTTTTCCTAGACTTATTCTTACCTGATTTCTATCTCCTCCAGTTTTATACAGACATCAGCAGCATGCCACATGTTCAGTAATTCAAAGATCATGAAGAAAGGGTATCTGGTTTTTACAATAAATATATTTTTCCTGCACTCAGAATCCCCTTTGGGGAAAGCCTTCTGTCCTGCCCACCTAAGGAGCAAAAGGGGGAGGTTTCTCATGAGATTTTCCTTGCATGCTCCCTGTCTGGGAGTAAATAAGTCAAAGTAGGACATTTTTGCTTGAGACTAGATCCATACAGTAATTTTATGCTTTGTAAAGCATAAATGCAAAATGCAACTGCTTCCACCTAAGCAGTGATGTCCTCGTAACTTTAATATTTCATCAGAAATTAGGTGGATGTTCTTGAGCACCAATTATATAATAATATTATTAGTAATAATAATAACAACAATAACAATAAATAAGTAGATAGAAAGATAGACAGATAGACAGACAGATAGATAGATAGACAGATAGATAGATAGATAGATAGATAGATAGATAGATAGATAGATAGATAGATAGATAGATAAAATTTATTGACCAACCATCATTGCAGAAATGCCAGCAAAGGCAAAATCAAAGCTTCATCTCTTCTGTACTGCAGCTGTGAGGGCTGGTGTGAGGAAGAGTAGTTTGGGATGGCTTTCCCCCTATTTGGGGATGGCTGAGGAGTGAAGTTATGGCAAGATCCAAAGTGTACCTTGCATTGCCTTTCTTCTATGGCCAGGCTTGTGCTAAGGCAGTTCTCAGCCTTCAGGAACAGCCATGCATAATTATGTGAAGGACTCAAGGCTCACTCACTTGAGATCACAGATTGAAAGAAATTTATAAAAGAAAGTGGGGATGTCTTGTGTCAATATTCTGAATAGTTTTATTTAGCTCAAGAGTTTGAACAAAACATGTTGCTGTTTTGGCACTTCCAATTCCATCAATAAGGTTTTATTTTGTCTTCTTGTCCAGATGGAGTACCAAACCTGGCACGTCTAAGAAGATCTGATTTTGACCATCCCTACTGAATACAACATCTGATGGGAGAAGATAAAGTAATCTTTCAGCTACCCCAAGAGACTGTAATTCCTTTGCGACTGTTGTCTGTAGCAGTATTTCCCAGTGTATGAGCTCTGGACTTTCTGCTTATTGAGCAGTCCAGAGTTTTCATACATGATCATTTTCTTAGGCCAAAAATGCATGCTAGGACCTTCTCTCTGAGCCACAGTTCTGCCTGGAGCTGCAGTCTTCCTAGCTGGGGTCCCATTGCCTTTGTACACAGGCAGAGGAATAGGGGGATCAGAAATGTGCAACTGCTACAGATCCCTGGCTGTGATGGCTTTTCCTGAGCTCTACTACTTTCCTGAGCTCCCACTACTTTTATAGCACCTTTATAGATTATTACATAGACAGCTAAATATGAACCCCTTTACTCCAACCACCAACATCGCAAAGTCTCTTCCTCAAAAAGAGTAATTATGTAGTTATAAAAATGACAAAGATGCACAACTTCATCACAGAGTCAAGATTTACTGTTGCTGCTGCTGAAGAGCTGTATGGGAAATAGTCTGGTGCCCTGGAGTTCAAATCTACAACAGTGTATTCAAGATGTCTGAGCCCTTGAGAGCATTTGCTGGTGTAGTGAATTAAACTTAGAGCTGTGCAAATCCGGCTTTGGATTTAGATTTGTGAGATTCACCTTTGACCTGGCTTTGGATAGAGATTTGGATGCCTGTCTTGTTCAAATATGTGTGCTGTGTACATTTTGTGCTGCTTTTCAGGATAAAAGGAAAGGGCATAATTTCTGTAGAGAATATTGGTTACAAATTCAGGTTATGGCATCTACTTATGTCCATTATTTTCTAAAAAATCAGGTTTTAAGGTGTCTGTGATAAGAAAAATTTCAATTTCAATTTCATAGTCTTGATGCAAAGAGCAAACTGGGAGAATACCATCAAATTTTGACAAGTTGTAGACAAAGACCTGAGTAACTGAATTAATGCATAGACTTCATGCAAATCATAATATACAGTTTTTCAGACAGCAAGATACATATGGTTTGACAGGGAAGGTTAGGTTTGCACAGTGTTGTCTTTTGGGTTTTCTATTTCTTTAAGGAGGATAGGGAAAGTAAAGATGAGGAGACAGTTTCTGAATGTTCAGAAAGATTCTGGGAAATATTGCATTAAGAAAGGCCTTTCTTGATTGGTTTAGCTGAACTTTTAATTGCTGAACCAAACTCAAGCTTGCAACAATAGATGTCCTCATCCACCGGATGAAACCGAAGAACCTCTCTGCAAATTCTCCATGTGGCCATCACCCTCCAGCTACCCCTTCCTCCCCCTAATTAGCACCCACACATGGGCATCAGTGTCAAAAGCTACACCTCTTTCCTAATCTGGTTTCAAAATACTCTGCCATCTCAGCTGTCCAGACTTCCTGTACTAATGGTTGCCATGACAGGAATTTTCTCTTTAATCCCTTTTTGGGGACACCCTTTCATCTACAGCAGTGATTTCACTGGTCACAGCTTCCTGCTGAGCCTTGTCTCTCTGCTAAAAGGAAAATGGAAATAAAAACAGAAAGCCAGTCAAGGTCCTTCCTTTATTCAATACAGAATAACACTATACGCAGGCAATAAATAAAACAAATAAAATTAAATAATGTAAAGCTAAGTAAAATAAAAAGCTAGCAGCTATTTCTGTCCTTGCTAAAAAAAA
>VYXF01001694.1:133511-156216 GCA_013397295.1 Polioptila caerulea
AAAAAAAAAAGAGAATGCTAAAAATGTAGGTTTTCAGATCCTATCTCATTCACAGACTGCAAACAAATGAATCTCATTGAATCTTAGAGGAGAATTCATCTTGTTGAATCTTAGCTGAGTGAAGACAAATTAGCAGCCTCTGATCTTGACTTGAGAAGAAATCCCTTGGGGCAAAACCTAGAAAGGGTATCCACTGATAGCAAATTTCTCATCCATTAGGAGTTAAAAGCCACCCCTTGGAGCATACCAGAGCCCATCTGCCTCCAGCACCATATCCTTTGTGCCCACTCTGGCTGCCTGACCCCCTCCAGCCACAGGATGGGGAGTCAGCATGACCCCAGTGCTCCCTGAGCATGCAGGCACATCCCTTGCAGCACCACCGTGACCTTTTTAGAACCCTGTCTGCATGGAGATCCTGAGCACCATGAGGTCCCAACCAGCTGTGTTGAACAGGACCAGGCATTTACAGAAGATGTCAACACTCTGATTCCCAGACCTCATATACTCACGGGGCACTCACAGAGTTGTAGGTAGGAAGATAGCTTTTGGCATGCTGAAGGCTTCAGATATCTCTCTGAGCTTCCTAATTCTACCAAAAAACTCCACTGGTTTAAAGTCGGCTTCTTCCGTTTTGCTGCTTCCTTCCCTTGATTTTTCTCCTCCCCTCATGTGAACACCATACGTAGGGAGGAGAAAAATGATTGCACAAGGTGGTTACTGCAGCTCAATCCTCTGTGGGCTGAGGATTTCCTTTGGTCATTCTCTTCCACCAGCCCCGTGTTTCTGTGATGATTTGCACATCCGGGGGTGTGCCCAAGCTGAGCAGTATAGAAGATAGCTCATACAGAAATGTCCTAATCAGGCTTATTGAAAAGGAAAATCAAATCCAACTATGATGTAGTGCGCATATAACTTGTGGAACTGAATAAAAAAAGAGGAATTGGTTTTGGATATCTTGATCCCCAGCTAAAATGCCAAGAGTAATATGAAATTAAGTAACAACTGTGAAAATGAGAGGAAGCAAAGTACATTTTCTTTTCTTCCTAACAGACTGTTTTGGACTCTTCAGTGACAGTCAATTAATTTAATTTTTTTTTTATTTTGGCATCAGAAACATGAACTCACAGAGACATGTATTCTTCTGAATCTTAAAGCTTAGTTTTGTTGTCACAAAGTCAAGGGCAACAGGTAACTGTAAAAATACAGATATTTCAAAACTTCCCTAATGTTCAAGTTATTGCTATCCCTATCTGGATTACTCAGAGTGAAGCAAAAAGCAGGCACTCATCATTGCACATCCCTGCTGGTAAAATCATCTCACCAGCAGGATCTTCTGGGGAGTACTATGGATTTACACAAGACAGGTTAGACAGTGGTTCTGTTGGGTTTTGCACTGCCAGTCAGCTACCTCCTCCCTTTACCAAGGGCCAAACATTCTTTGTTTTTGATGTACTGTAGTCAAAGCTCAAACAAGTTCACCAAGAGCTCACTCTTTACTCCCTGAGGTTTTTACTGGGATCTTCTCCAGACTTGCTGCTAGCTTCCCCTGAGCTCCTTTCCCTCTGTTTTTCTTTGGCTCAGGCATCCCACAGGCTCTCGATGTTTGCCTCCCTCTCTCTGCATTCATCTTGTGGCTCACTGAGTGGGCATAAGTTCTAATGTCTGTGCTCCTTTGTTTCTTTGTTTGCTCTGCTGATCTGTACATGACTTTCCCTTGCTTTCTGAAGCATTTTCCTGTGCCCCCTCAAAACTGCCTGCTGAGCTGATTGAGCTTCTGCTTCACCACTCCTGGAGCTCGGCCACCATGCCCCACCATTCCTGGGAGGTGCAGAAAATGGCAAGTCTGATGCAGGAGTGGGATAGCAGTGGACTGGCCATGGTCTGCTGCTGAGGCTGTTGTTCGCAGGGCTGAGGTGTGCTGCCTGTGCTGTGCCTGAAGCCACAGATGGCGTTGCCCGACATGCGGGTCCTGGCACAGCACTCCATGCCTCAGACTGGCACAACCTTCCCCTGATTGCCATGGGGGGAACACTGTACCTATGCTGAGCAAAGGAAAAAGCCTGAATGGCTCAGGGAAGCACTCTTCCAGAGAGCTGTCTTTAGCCTAAATACTGCATGGAGTAGGTAATGCAGCCTATAGTTGTGCTGCAGAACCACCCAAAGACCTCACTCAAGTTCAGACTGATCCTTTCCATGGTTCACTAGCATTCTGAGGGCAGCAATGAATAGCCCTGCTGTCAAACACACCTTCCACCGGCCTACCTTTGTTTGCTGTTTTGCTTGGTAGTCTGACATCTCTTCCTGGCATCACTTAGATGTGTTTGTAGAGGCTGATCGCTTCTAAAATTGATCCTGTCTTCCGCTCTTGATGTAGAACAATGTTGCCTGTTAACCTCAGAGAGAAACCTGGGGGGAATCATTTGTGCCCAAAGACCCCTGTGAAAAAAAGAGATCAGAGGCTCTGTGGGGAAACAGTGGTGCCATTTATCATATTCTTCAAGCTCTGAAACACATTAATTTATAACCACAAATGACACAAAACCAGCAATTTACAAGAATGACTAGAACTAAAAGAACCATGTTTTTCCCCACTCAGTACCCCAAAATATAGTAGATTGTCATTCACCCATAGCCAGCTTCAAGGTGGTCACCAATATCTGCAGGCCAGCACAGGAAGGCATGCTGCTGTAGGCAGAGGTGGGCAGCTCCAGGAAGAGCTTCCCTTCCCCTGGGACAGGTGGGACTCCACTTGAGCTGCACAGCTGACTTTTCTGGGGCTGAAGTTCCACTCCAGAGCCCACCACAGAGGACTTTCAGAGACATGCACAGCTTCCTCCAGGTGCCATTACTGCAGGGGTTTTGCACAGAAGTCGACTTTTGCTTCAGCAAGTAAAGGCAGGAAAAACAACTGTCAAAGTAGAAATATAGTAAGGAGTAAAAACAAGCAATTTCCAGTTTGGGCAGTGCTTTGTTTACCTACTTTTCATATATGTGGAAGAGATAAGTATACTGCTTTCTTTATCCCCTAAAAGGACTGTTTAAAAAGTTGCTTTGAAACTCCTAAGTCTCATAAAAATATTTGGTCCATGCCTATTTTCTGGCCTTTTTTATTACCAGTTTTCTACAGAGACATTTTACAGCTGCAATCAATCAGATGTCCTGTTGTCTATTCCCTATATAAAATCCCACATACAAAAACACCTTACTAGGAGCTGGACTGTTGTATATGGTTTTTTACTGGAAAGTAAATCTTTGAAAAATGTACTCATGATTTCCAGCTACTGCAAGAGGGGTCTCAAGCTCTGCCAGTTTGTATGTCTGCCTGTTCAAACCATGAAGCTGAGGGTGCATCAGAAATCATCAGCCCTGTTCAATAAACTGTGCTGATCTTTTCATCTTGACTTCCTGAGTCATCCTAGCTCTGGACCTCAGCTGCCATATGGAATCCCACTTTGTAATACAATCTGAAACACACTTTCAGCTCATAAATGTGTTTGTGTTTAGAACTACAAAGGACACTTCCTGGCTGTTTAGTAGGGTCTCTCTCTCCCCCTCTCTCTTCTCTCTTGCTCTCTCTCTCTCTCTCTCTCTCGATGTCAAGACACTTGGCCTGATAATGTGTTCATACCAGCTTAATTCTCATGTGATAATTTATGAATAATAATGGAAGTGCTGCTTTAAATAGAGCATGGATTGGTTATCAATTGCTTTTAATCTCATTTTTAAAATGTTGTTTTGCTCAATATATTTTCATACTACTTTTAAAGGAAATTTTAAAGACATTCAAATGTATGGCTACTGCATCATATAGCAAGTTAAAAAAAGAAATAACTGGCAAGTAATCTCATTATCAACAAACGAATAAGATAATTTTTTTTCTTCTTAGACTACACCTTTTTTTTTTTTTTGCATCTCCCAGCAACACTGGCATGCTGTTTTTTATTAACTACAGCTGTTTGCATATTAGTGCTGTCAGACCCGGACGGGAGAGCACATCTGCGGTGCTTGCATGTTTCAGTGACTTTGTAGCGTGGACTTTGGTGAATAATTTGAAAATTGCACACATATAAGGCTGATTTACATTGTTCCTTCTTTAAAACATAGAATATTCAGCTCTGAAAAGCTCAATTTATTTTTTCTAGTCTGTTGTAAACATGACAGGTCATGAAAAACGGAGAAAGGAAAACTCTCTGCAGGCTTACCTAGCCCATACTGTGTATATGACAAAGCAAGCTTTTAAAATCTCACCTTATAATAGGGCAGAGAGGTCAAGGGGGGGGTTTCTGCAGCACCGTAGTTCTGCCCAAAGTTTGCTGGGGTTGAGCAGTAGTACAGCACAACACAGGACTTGATCGGGTGTATCCAGCCAGTCTTGGAACCTGCCCATATGGTGGCAGGGTCATCTTTCAGCTCTTGTCTGCTATAAAAAACTACACTGTGTCAGGCTGCAAAGAATGTTGCAGGATTCAGAAGCTACACAGAGACACCCCTGAGCACAAGAAATGCTGTTTAATTCCAACCTCTCAGTCCCTGGCCAGGGACAGTACTTGGGGGCTGGAGCCAAAGAGGCAGAGATGTGTCCAGCAGTGATTTCCTCAGCTTTTGAGAAGCACCCATTTCTTTCCAAGGCACCATCAAATAGTACAGAAATGTGCTTTTCCTCCTCTGGGATAAGGCCAACACCTTGCTTTTGTCTCTCACTTCTAGGAGACTGGCCAGGTTGCTGTGGAAAGCAAACAGGGTTCCTGTTGATGTCTGTTGGTCTGGAAGATTTCCAGGAAAATCACAGGGGCTGTACTGTGGACAGTAGGGACCCCAAGTGTGCAAGGACCCTGGGTGTCCCATCACCAGGGACTAGAAGCAGGCACTTGGGCAGGAGTGGAACATGCATTGCCCTGGAGGGCTCCTGCTGATCCCATCCTGCCCTGCTGCCTGCAGTTCCCCACAGCTGTGGGTGCCACAACACGTCGCAGAGGTGCTGGGCTTCTGCAGCACAGATGTGGTGCTGCTATGCCTTGGACCCACAAAGCATGGAAGGACATCAAAAGAGCATATGCCTCAGCAATGGCCCACTCCAGCAGCCAGCTGTCCTGCCTGCTCAAAGCCATGTGTGCACCAAGCCCCCCAGGCTCTCCTGGAAAAGAGCTTTATTTGGAGTAGGGCAGGCTGGGCACAAAGGTGCAGCCTGCTCTCCTGGCACACCACTCAGCTTGGCCTCACTGCCAGTGGGTCTGCACCCAGTGGGTCAGCACAGAGAGAGGGAGCTGAGATGATGAGAGGTGAGTGGCTTGCACATGAAGAGGGCTTATATTAAGGGATTTCCACCCTGGAAAAAAAGCAGCACATAGGTGGTGTAACAGAGGCCTCTGAAATTCCAGAGAAGAATAGGGATCTCTTAATTCTCTGTGGGTCATAGCTCGAGAGGCACAAAGGAAGAACAAAAACCCCAGAGAAAATCCCCTTACAGCCCACTCAAAGTCAAACCCTGAAATGCATTGTCAGAGGATAATCTGTCAAAAAGCACAAACAGAGTGAAAAGGTATTAGGCAAAGGAGACATCAGCCAAACCCCTTGCAATCTTTATCTCAGGAGGTCTGGGTTACTAGGGGCAGGTACTCCATACTTTATATTTTTATAAGCATTCAGTGGTATTAGAAACAAAGCAGGGGACTAAGCAGAACTGTGGACTAATTCAGAACAGCTCTTTTGCTGGCATGTTCACAGAATAGTTGTGAGATTATTCAAGATTTGTTATGAATTATTTTAAATTTCTAATTTTTTTTTTTTAAAGTATATGACAGAACTAATTTAGTACCATGAATAAAAAAAGCCCCAACCATGTGTTTGAAAACATTGTGAAGTTATTAAGGAAGAAGTCCATTCCACATTTAAAGTGTCTCACAATAAGAGTAGAAAACAAACAAAAATGCAGAAGGGTCTCATTACAAGAAGGCAACAAATCACAGCAATTTTTTTCTTCCTGAAGAAAAAGTTATGCTGTTTAAATGTAGTTAGGATGGCAACAACAGATTGTCATGGAATAGGAAATAATAATTTTTAATAATTTTTTCTAAACTGTGGCTTTGAAACTCCAAAACTGGGAAGAAGAGAAGCAGATACAAGGGTGTTCTGGTCAGTTGGCCACAAGTGATGCAGTTTCCAAGAGTCTGTCACTATGAAAGAATGGAAAGCATCCTGGAGATGTTTGTTAGACATGGGGTTTTGAACAGGGGTAAAAGATCTGTAATTGTGTTAAACTGAGTGGTAAAAGCTCTGCACACTCAGTCAAAGCATCTTTTTAAGCAATTCTTGTGAGCTGAAACTGAAACAGTTTCGTTTATATATAGTACTTTTTATGCTCAGTTTTTGCTTCCATCAATTTTATTCTTTTTTTTCTTTTTTTAATAAATTGATGCGAAGGAATCTGAAGGCACACAGCAGGTCCGTGATCTCTGCATTTCTTTTCTGTGCTCCTGGTCATAGCATCTCCACTGGCTTGGGTGATCACTGAAGGACTAGACTCATCATCTTGAGTCTAACTCTGGCTGAGTTCCACTTGACCAAAATTTGTTCTGGAGCAAGCTGTAACGCCAGCTACCATTTTTGCTCTGTGTCCTCTAGGCAGTCCCAAGCTTTTGAGGTAACTTCCAAATACAGATCACTGAGTCCAACTCCCTGCTCCTCAAAGGACTACCTAAAACTTAACCATATAGCCAGAAGTATCATACAAATGCTCCATGAGCTCTGACAGGCACGGAGCTGTGACACTCCCTGGGAAGCCTGTTTCAGTGAAGAACCTTTTCCTAATGCCCAGTTGAACTTCTCCTGATGCAGTTCCATTCCATCTCCTCATGCCCTGTCCACAGTCACAGAGAGGGGATCAGCACCAGCCCCTCTGCTCTCCCCCCTGAGGAAGTTGTAGGCTGCCCTGAGGTCACCCCTCAGCCTTCTCCAAGCTGAGCAAACCAAGTGACCTCAGCCACTCATCCCAAGTCTTACACTTGAGACCTTACACCAGACAGCCTCCCCCATACACAGTTTAACAGTTTGATATCCTTCTGATAAGGAGGCACCCAAAACTGCACACAGGACCTGAGGTTAGGCCACATCAGTGCTTTGCAGAATGGGACAATCACCCCCCACAGCAATGCTGTGCCTGATGCTCCCCAGCACACAGCTAGCCTCCTTTGCTGCCACGGCACGCTGCTGACTCATGTTCAACTTGCCATCAACTCNAATAAATTGATGCGAAGGAATCTGAAGGCACACAGCAGGTCCGTGATCTCTGCATTTCTTTTCTGTGCTCCTGGTCATAGCATCTCCACTGGCTTGGGTGATCACTGAAGGACTAGACTCATCATCTTGAGTCTAACTCTGGCTGAGTTCCACTTGACCAAAATTTGTTCTGGAGCAAGCTGTAACGCCAGCTACCATTTTTGCTCTGTGTCCTCTAGGCAGTCCCAAGCTTTTGAGGTAACTTCCAAATACAGATCACTGAGTCCAACTCCCTGCTCCTCAAAGGACTACCTAAAACTTAACCATATAGCCAGAAGTATCATACAAATGCTCCATGAGCTCTGACAGGCACGGAGCTGTGACACTCCCTGGGAAGCCTGTTTCAGTGAAGAACCTTTTCCTAATGCCCAGTTGAACTTCTCCTGATGCAGTTCCATTCCATCTCCTCATGCCCTGTCCACAGTCACAGAGAGGGGATCAGCACCAGCCCCTCTGCTCTCCCCCCTGAGGAAGTTGTAGGCTGCCCTGAGGTCACCCCTCGGCCTTCTCCAAGCTGAGCAAACCAAGTGACCTCAGCCACTCATCCCAAGTCTTACACTTGAGACCTTACACCAGACAGCCTCCCCCAGACACAGTTTAACAGTTTGATATCCTTCTGATAAGGAGGCACCCAAAACTGCACACAGGACCTGAGGTGAGGCCACATCAGTGCTTTGCAGAATGGGACAATCACCCCCCACAGCAATGCTGTGCCTGATGCTCCCCAGCACACAGCTAGCCTCCTTTGCTGCCACGGCACGCTGCTGACTCATGTTCAACTTGCCATCAACTCAAACCACCAGATCTCTTTCTGCAAGGCCTGCTCTCTTCCCTCTGGTTCTATGCATAATCAGGCACCTCACCCTAGGTGGAGAATCCAGTACTGCCTTAGTTAAATTTCATATGGTTGGTGCTCACTCTGACAACTCCTCCACAAAGACGCTTTTTTGCTTTTAGGAAAGGCATACCCCATATGTTGCCAGCAAGCTTGGTGACATGTAGACTAACTCATGATAAAAAAAGAACAACTTCTGCCAGTGACAACAGCCTTGGAGTCCATTATTAATCCTGCTGGGTCTTCATGTTTCTTCTGCGATCTTTCTATGCAGCTGGAAGGAAAGAAAGGAACGTTTCTTGTGTTCATTATTTCCTAGTGAATCCTTCCAAGGCCCTGAAGTCTCTCTCAATTTTTCTTGGGCTACTTATTGCAACTTCATCACTGTCTAAATGAAAAAAAATAAATAATGGATAATTATCCAATGTCTATAACAGGGTAGGAAGCTTTCTCTTCACACCTTTAACCCAGGTGTAGGGAAGCAGCAGATTTTCCAGGGAAGTGAGTCTGGTCCAGCTCTATTCTCTACAAATACAAGATTAATTCATTAAAATAAGCTAGTGAATTGAGAGAAAATTGTGAACTTCACAAGACACTGTCACAGACACGTAGACTTTTCCAGGGAGTTTCAATTAAGTAAATAATGGTTGGTTTAGCCTCTCCTCCAGACAGCTGGGTTTTGTCCACCATTATTGTGAACATTGTTTTCTACAGAGAAATACAAGTCAATCCAGAGACAGAAAGCTTTTCCTCCTATTTCCAGCCTCAGCTTTGATTGCAGCAGAGTACTAGGGAAGAAAACAGCAGCAACTGCAACTGGATAAACTGATGCAGATTGGCAAAGCACTGCTGTGGGTACTCCTGGGCATACCTCTCCATGCAGCTATGGATTCATGACCAGATGTTCTAGATCAACCCAGACAAATCCACTAGTTGTTCTCTGGGGTTTCTTTCACTTTTCCTCAGAAATCTGTGCCTCTTATACCATGATAATAATTGGAACTCACCAATAAGATAATCTGTCGCTTGCTTTTCTGTACCTATTATTCATCTTGGGTTTACATAGGCATGGTTGCCATGGAAGCAAAGTGATATATTTCCACTTTTGAAATTTATTCAATGTTCTTCTTCTGTGTGCTTTTTCTCCTCCACCAATGGTGATTCTTCAGAGGTCCCACCTCTCCCAGTGGTTCTTTACCTGAGATTGCCTTGCCCTGATGAGGCACTTTCCCACAGCCCCCTGCACTAATAATGTCCATTCTTACATTAGGGTGGCAAAAGTAAACAGCAATGACAACGTTGTTGTTTCCAGGGGGAAAATGCTGATGCAGGAACCCAAACTCTGTGTTCTTTGTATAAATACAGGAGTCGCGTTCTTCTCAGCAGCTGCTGACTTCAAGTCACTGGTAATTTGGAGAGGTCAGTAAATAAATAGATTTTTTACTCTTTCTCCAAAATATTTGAGCAGTCTTGGCAAGTACCATGACATCTACAGAGAACCACCTTTGCCAAAAGGGGATAGCTGAATAGCAGCACTGCTGCACCTGAGATCAGCTGAAGGCCTTGTACTGGGTGAGATGGGTTTTCAGGTCTTTTCTCTACTGTTATGGTTAAGTTTTATGCAGCCTAGCTCAAAATCTGAAAAAAAATATGTATAGTCCAAACAGTCAGAACTTCAGATCACTGAAATGGCCAAAGTCTCAAGGACACCAGAAAAGTAGGAACAGAGATTGGTGGTGAAAGTTTGAGGAGGTAAGATGACCTTAGTGCTGAGACTGTTTTTTTTTTCTGAGCTCTATAGCTCTGCTTCGTTTTAGCTATTTTGTGGGTATTGATATTAGCATTTTATTTTTTCCTAAACTTATAAGAAATCAAGTTTTTTGGTTTTTTTTTTTTTTTTTCTGTGCTCTATTCTTTCTTTGTAAATGCTTAACTATTTTTCTGTTGTTATCCTTCCCCACAAATGGAAAGATTCAGCTACATCGGTGTCACAGTCAGTTTCCCAGCCAGGCACTGAAACAGGCTGAAAAACTTCTATGGAGTATCTCTGAGTCAACCACACACTGGCTTTGGCTCTCTGGAGCCTTCAGCCATAAACAAATGCTTGCAGAGAACCTTTGTTATATTGCATTTGATTTATGTTTCCAGTTAGAATAGATGTTTTTAGTTCATTTCCCAGCTCTGCTTTATTGCTGTTTATATGCCATCTCTATTTCCCACTTGCATTTAATAGGCAGGTTACTTTTTTAACTGTGTCTTTTTCTTTTGTGGAATCTGGCTCAGATTCCAAGACAAGGCATAACACGGATACTTCCAAGCCTCCTCAACCCTTTGTTTTAGGGTAGAAAGAGAGCTTGTCCCCACTCTCCTGGCTGCACTTAAGGAGCAGACATCTCTATTTACAACTATAAAAAGTCTCCTTGTGCTGCATATTTCTATGTTTTTTTCCAAAGGTCTTATGCACTCCATTCACCCCAGCGTTCCCATAAAATGTCTCATGGTATATTTCACAATAACCAGGTAGTAGTCAGTGTCATGATTGTGTCTTTTGATAATGAACAGAATTCTTTGCATATGCACACACTATTAGCTTGAGCAGCAACATGATTATCATCTGACTTGTTGAGTCAAAGAACTGGTCTTTCAGGAATCCTCTACTGCTTCTGCCAAGCCTACTCTTCCCACAGCCAAGTGTTTCTTAGGGAAATTCCAGGTCAGTCTTGACACAGGTAGGTAGCAGGGGACAGACCTATGCCAGAAACATCTGCTGGTATAAGTGCTTTATAGATTTCCCACTGCACACGTTCTATACTTTTTGTGAGCAGCAGTGTGTAAATTGCCCATGATGAAATATACAAAATTAAGAAAGGAGATCATAATTAAGAAAAAATATTGTGTTAAAGACTCAAGTGGAGACATTTTAGGCTTCAGATAGCGCAGGATTACTGTCTCTAACTGCCTTATAAAAGATTACTGCACAGTGGTCCTTATACACTATTCTCCAGGTCCATCAGAAAACTCACAGCAAGTGAAATACTTAAACTGAAGGAAAGGAGGTTTAGGTTGAGAGTGGTGCATTCTTTTTCTCTGCCCATAAAGAGAGAGAGGCAGGGAACTGCATTTCCTGGAAGGTCATAGGGTCCCATCTTCAGGAATTTTCCAAAAACATATTAGACAAGCATCTGTCGAATAACGCAAATGTGATTGCTTCTGCCTATTGAGCTAGGATAAAAGATTAAATTACCTCCTGAGACCATTCCAGTCCCTCATTGTCTCTGTTAGTACAGTTGTGCCATTTAAAGAACTGCTTCACCCTGGAGTGAAATAGGATTCAGCAATTATAAGAAGTTTGACAAGGACAAGTGTGGATTCTACACGTGGAATGGGGCAACCCTGGATGTACATACAGACTGAGGAATGAGAGGCTGGAGAGCAGCGCCATGGAAAGGGACCTGGAAATCCCAGTCAACAGAAAGTTGCACATGAACCACCAGTGCCCTGGCAGCCAGGAGGGCCAACCCTGTCCTGGTGGACATCAGGGACAGCATGGCCAGCTGGGCAAGGGAGGGGATTGTCCCCTCTGCTCTGCACTGGGGCAGCCTCACCTCNGCAACCCTGGATGTACATACAGACTGAGGAATGAGAGGCTGGAGAGCAGCGCCATGGAAAGGGACCTGGAAATCCCAGTCAACAGAAAGTTGCACATGAACCACCAGTGCCCTGGCAGCCAGGAGGGCCAACCCTGTCCTGGTGGTCATCAGGGACAGCATGGCCAGCTGGGCAAGGGAGGGGATTGTCCCCTCTGCTCTGCACTGGGGCAGCCTCACCTCGGTCCAGGGCGCAGTTTTGACCAATATAAGAGAGACATTCAACTATCAGAGAGTGTCCAAAGCAGAGCAATGAAAATGGTGAAGGGTCTTGGAGGGGAAGCCATATGAGGAGAGACTGAGGTTGCTTGGTGTGTTCAGCCTGGAGAAGAGGAGAGTGAGGGGAGATCTCATTGTGATCTTCAGCACCCTCACAAGGGGAAGCAGAGAGGTGGCTCCTGATCTCTTTGTTCTCATGACCAGTAACAGGACCTGAGGAAAAGGCATGAAGCTGAGTCAGGGGAGGTTTATGATGGATATCAGGAAAAGGTTGGGCACCAGAGGGTGGTTGAGTACTGGAAGAGTGGTCATACAGGGAAGTGGTCACAGCACCAGCCTGACAGAGTTCAAGAAGCATTGAACAATGCTCTCAGGCCCATGAGACCCATATCTCAGCGTATTCTATGATTCTATTAAAAATATCTCAATATGTGATGAAATTGCACCCATTTTGGCACAGAAGCCTGTTCTGATCTTATTAGATCATTTCAAGTGCCACAAAAGTGGGAGAAATTTTACTCATATGAAGAAATAGGAAACCGTATGAATAATTATCAGAATAATTATTCTGTAGTCAGCTTGTGTGTTTACTTATCTTCCTCCATGCATTTTTAAAGGGAGAAAGGAACACTGGCAATTTGTAAGAATGCCCAAATAATCAGTATTCTCAGTATTTCCATGAAACCATGTTACTTCTCCATCTATCTTCCTTACATTCATCTCCTGGTCTCTCTGCCAGTTTTTGCTGGTTTGCAGAAATTGGAGGAAAGCTCACTGCAGGGAAAGATCTTCCTGCTCTTGCCAGACTCTCTCTGGCTGCTCTGTTTTACATCTTTTGGCTAGCTTGGTGAGACAGCTGCTGTGGGTTTGTGTAATGGGGTGGGTCCAGGTTAGCTTAATCATAGAATGGCTTGGATTGGAAGGGACCAGAAATATAATCCAGTTCCAATGTGTCTCACATAGGTAAGGACACCTTCTACTAAACAGATTTCTTAGAGTGCCATCCAGCCTGGCCTTGAACACTCCTAGGGATGGGGCATCCCTGACTTTTCTCCGGGCAACCTATTCCAGTGCTCCATCAACTACACAGAAAAGAATTTCTTTCTAACATCAAATCTAATGATGTTTGACCCCATTCCCCCTTGTCCGGTCACTACATGCTCTTTTATAAAGTTCCTCTCCATGTTTCTTATTGGCTTTCTTCAGGTTCTGGAAGGCCACAATTACATCACACCTAAGCTTTCTCTTGTCCAGGCTGCACAATCCTGATTCTCTCAGCCTTTCTTCATAAGAGAGGTGCTCCATCCTTCTGACCATCTTTGTGGCCTTCTCTGTGCTCACTCCAGCAGCTCCATGTCCTTCCTGTGCTGGGAGCCCAGAGCTGGTGGGTGCAGCCCTGCAGGTGGGGCCTCACCAGAGCAGAGCAGAGGGGCAGAATCCCCTCCCTGGCCCTGCTGCCCCCTCTGCTCTGGATGCAGCCCAGGACACGTTTGGCTCTCTGGGCTGGGAGTGCCCCTGGCTGGGTCATGTCCAGCCTCTCAGCCCCCAGCACCCCCAGGCCCTTCTGGGCAGGGCTGCTGGGATCTGTCCATCCCCCAGCCTGAGTTGGTACCAGGGTTGCTGTGACCCAGGTGCAGCACCTTGCACTTTCCCTTGTTAAATGAGGCTGCTATGGACCCATGTCTTGAGCTTGCCCAGATCCCCATGATGGCATCCAGTTGTTCAAGAGTGTCAACTAGACCACTCAGCTCAGTGTCACCTGAAAATTTGCAGAGGGTACACTCAATCCCTTTGCCTATGTCATGAATAAAAACATTAAAAAAACAGAGATCTTTATATGGACCTTTGAGGGTCCATACCGTCACTGATAGCCATCAGATCTCTGAGACATAGACCATTACCCTCTGGATGCAACTCTCCAACCAACTTTTTATCCATCTAATCCATCTCTCTCCAGTTTAGAAAAAAGGATGCTGGGCAGGACCATGTGAAAAGATTTACACTATTTCAAATAAATGACATCTGTAACCCTTCCCTTGTCCAGTGATGGAGTCATTCCATCACAGAGGACCACCAGTTTGATTTAAGGAGGTATGATGATTCAGTATATTTATTACAATCAAATCTATATATTGACTGCTGTTAAGCATAGTCTACTGGTTGGCATGGTAACAGCCAATGATTTTTAGACAATATATATTCTTTTTATTCTCAGTTACAACATCTGAGACCTTCAAAAGAGACCTCGGAAGAGTGGTGGATGATGATAGGAATGGAAAGTCAGGGGAACTGAATACACCAATTTCTTTGAAGATTGCAGCTGTAGCTTGTCTATCTATCTGATGTTTATTTATTAGACTCGACAAATTCATTGCTACCTGTTTCATGACTTGCATTGCAGCAAAATTCCACCTGCTCCCTGGTATGAGTCTGAATCCTCTCCAGGACCAGACACCAGTGAAATGGAGCTTCAGTTTTTTTCCTGCTAAGCCTCCGTGGCTGGAAATCTTACAGGTGTACTTTGCTTGCTCTGGCTACTCAATTAGCAGCTGCAGGCTACGATTTGCTTCATCTTCCTTGTTTGAACTTAGTTCACCAAAGATGCCAAGTATGAGACAAGGCACATAATGAAAATAATATGGTACTTTCCTGTGTTCTGATTTGGCTAGTCTTACTGGGATCAGTTCACCTCAGTTCATTAGAAACCAGTTCCTCTGAGAAAGAAACTGTATGTGAAATAACCTGACCCATCTGGAGACAGTCATTTTAAAAAAACAGGAAAGAAAACAGTGTCATCCTTATTTAAGTCAGCATATTTTTAGCATAGACAGACAATATCCCAAAACATATAGTGCCTGTTGTAATTCTTGTAATTCCTCCTGGTATTACAAGGGGAAATGAATTTATTTCCTGGTATCTAAAGTCCATCATGCTATTAGCCAGGCCCAAGTTATCTTTGGGCAGGGACATATATCCAATAGAAACTTTTCCAGAAATCCCTGTTGGCATGACGTTAGTATTATGGTTTGTCTCTTGCAGTCTTTTCAGAGTCACAAGGACAAATCAGTGCTTTTAATGGAATCCTAGTGCTTTCCTAAAATATAGCATTGTACTCCTGTGCAGTGACTACACTTTAGCTCAACAGGTCTCTTATTTGGCCATTTCATATTTGAAGTACAAAAGTTTGCATGGAGTTTATTTGAAGTATTTGAATATGACTTTTCTTTTTTCTGGAGCTTATTTATCTATCATAGAACTAAAAGTTGTGTTGTGAGACCAGTGTTTAATGAATATTCTGGAAAAAAATTACAAAACCCCCAAACAAACAAATATGGATGCAGTTAACACCCTAAAAAGAGATAAACATGAAGTCTAGCACGAGATTAACATATCAAGAGTTTTCATATCTTTTTCACCTTGTTTGTTCTCTTTCCTATTGCTATATGAAGTTTGGACTACTCTTTGCCTAAAACCTGGGTTTGGGTAAGGGATGAGATCTTTTTCCCTTTCTCTGGAAAACCACATGCCATTTCTGTCTGCCAAGCCACAGAATCTGAGCTCCATCTGTGACATGAATACAGGGCAACTCTAAACAAAATGTGCACATATGTTGACTCTACGTGCCGGTAAAGCAAAGCCAGAAACGCACAATCAGGCAAATAGAAACCTTTTGCATTGTAGAGATGCTAAATGAAATAATCATTTTTACAGTATGCAACATAAATCTTTAACCTAAAACTCCAAGTATTTAGGTCACCTGGTGGTTTGAAATGTCATTTTAAAAACACTGCTCTCTCAGACTCCTGCTGGCACTGATACACCAAGAGCATGAGTTTAACATATGTTGGGAGCACATAAAATCACTGTAGCAGAACAGCAAACGTATGAGCAATGGTGGCACTGAGAAGCATCATGTGTCAGCCAGATCAAATAGAAGTGTTAAGGGAAAAAAAGGAGGAGCAATGGGATAAGAGAAGGAGGCAAAAGGAATAGGTATATTAGAAAGGAAAGAGCATGTGAAAAGGTGATGTCTATTAATGTAATTTGTCAGCTACAATAGGAATTATACTGGCAGAACTTTTCTGACTAACTGCATATTATAGGATTTTGATCAAATTGCATCCAGGAGTGACAGGTTTGCAGATGATTTCAAAGCCCTTACAGAAAGTAATATATACTTTTTCTGTCATTCTCTTGCAAAAGGCAGCTCCATATAGGATAGGTCCTGCAATAAATGGAATTTCTGTCCCTTCCTCCCACAAGTTCTAGTAAAAAATAGCACTCTAAATGTAAACACACCTTCTAAAGCAGTATCAGTACTCACTACTGAGAATGAAGAAGTGAATTACAGCTGAGTGCATTCAGTATGGTGAATTTTATTCACCAGTCAGCTGGTGAATAAAGAAAAACAGCTGTTGGTGGCAACCGACTGTGAAGATCATGTGGACAATGTTATGTTCAGAACATAAAGGGAACAAGTTGCATGCTGGCATAGATTCTGTTGCAGCAAAAAATGCCCAGTGCCTTGTAAAACATTACAAATGGAGCCAAACTGTATAGATTAGAAGCGATACAGACAAAATTTATCATAGTTATGACTACACAACTAATGCAGCTGGCCTTGGCCTTGTCCTGCACCATGAATTGGGGCCTAATGTGAGATGTGCACTGCCACTGTAGGGTTAAACGTGATTCCTGCTAACCTGGGGAAAACTAACCAGAACTGATGAGTCATGAAACCACCCTGATATATTCATGTCTTAGCAGAAGCATTAATTCATGATGATACTTGGATATATTTTTTGTTTAATTTCAGAACGCTTTATACCAGAGCTAAGGTTGTAGTTCATAGTGAAAACATGGATTGACATGAGGCAGGGGCAATAATCTGTTCTCCATGATGAGTTTATAGCCTGAGAACCAAAAGACTTGGAAACCTGTTTCCAAATTATGCTCTGTCCTGCTCTTCTACATGAGCTATTTCCATCCCTCAATTACAAGAAAGAAGAGCTGACTTGTACCACACTTAGACTCAGCTCATTACAAGCTTTGCAGGAGTACCAGGGATGTCCTGTGAGATCAGATCATCTATGACCTGTGTGGGAAGTGTGAAATTCCATGTGACCAGATCTCCAATACGATGAAGTGTGCAGGAGAAATGGGTCACTTGTCAAGTATAACCTGTCATGGGTGACTGTGACAGAGGCATACCTTGAGACACAGCCCTTTTTAATGCAGAAATGTGTCTCCTCTGTCTATAAGGTATCCTGCTATGAACACAGCCCTCAAAGTGTGTAAGCCCTGACCACTCTCATGGGCAGCTGCAAGCCTAGCATGGTGTGCAGACGGCTCAGTGACTCTTCAAAGGACAGCAATTGATTGCAATGCTTAATCAGAAGCACAGGGCAGCACCTCACTTCCTCCTTATTTACTAGTGATGAACATTTCTCACTGGAATTTCTTTTGCCTCCCCCAGAATGTGGGACTCCTTGCTAAATTTTTCCCTAAATACTGAACATATTTGAGCCATGGTTTCTTTCTCTCCTCTCCCATTTCCACAATATGGCCTCTACCCTCCTTAAAGGCCATTTGTTAAGATAGTTTATATATTTTCTATTTCTAATGCAGCTGACCTGTCAGACAGCAATATGGGTGCTGTATGCAAAAGATGAGACATTCCTCTCCATGTGCATGAGATGCATTACCTACAGACACCTCCTCCAGAGACAGTTGCTGCACTTCACAAGCTGCTCCCACCTGGGACACTTTCACTCCTTAGAAAGTTGCTCCCCTCTTTGAACACCAGAGATGTCTACTACCAGAATCCTCTCAGAGGGTCATGTGGCCCTCATGATTGCCTCATCTGATGTTTTCCATCATTTCTCCCGAACATTTCCCTCTGGAAGGAGTCCAGGCCTGTTTCATAGACATACTAATGGAGGTGCAGAAAAGCTAATGGTGGGATTGAGCTCACCTTCATTCACCTAAATCCCAAAATCAGGGATCTAATCAGAACTAGTCATCTAGGCTCTCTCTACAGTCAATGACGAAAGACAGGTACCTCCACAGTATGATTCACTCTTCTTTTCTTGGACAACTATCCTAAAAGAGGTTGAATTGTAGTCCTGAGACGCCTGTCTATCTGCCTGAATGATAGACGAGATGTAAATAACTGGCTTACCTGAGATACCTATCTGCAGGATGACTTCAGCTAAATGCTGGGCTCCTGCTCCAAGTGATGCTCCAAGATCAAGAGGGGTGTCTGAGGCAGAGTCAGGAGTCAGACTCTTTCTCCCACTCCAAGGCATTTGCCCAATTAGAGTCCTTCTCAATGGAGATATTCATTAAAGCAGGGAAATATTAAAAAGGTTCCCCCTTTTCCTCTGATATCACACCTCTGACACCACCTTTGTTCCATTCAAATCCATTTGAAATCCAAAAGCTGCTATGAAAGCAGATGTAATTTTTCCTCAGTCTTTTTTTTCTTTCTTTAAAAGAGCAACAAACACAACAAAAAACCACAATCGGAAAAATTCAGGAAGAAAATGCTCAAGGCTATGGCCTGGTTTCTATCTAATTTGAATTCAAATAAGTTTTTCATTATTTCTAAATTTAATTATAGCCTTCAAATGTATAAAATTGCATGTGAAAATAGTAAACAGATCTTAAATATACCATGGAACATCAGGCAGAATCACAAACACTGCTAATTTGCAGGGATGCTGTTTTCTTGATCAACATGACACCATACCTTCCTTTGTGTCCTCAGCCAGACTAAGCAGATGGAGAAATGTCTTTTACATACCTTAAAAATGTATATAAATGTGTCCTTATCTGAGATCTAGCAAGCAGATTTGACCTTCAGAGGGAATGCTAGGACTCTTTCTCAGTTTTAAAATGCCCTGGAGAATGTAACTGGAACCAATAATTTTCCAGAAGTACTGTTTAACTAACCATAATTGTTCTTATATCACATATATAATTTCCCAGTAAATGCTATTGGAATTTTCAAAACTTTCTGTATCTCTGCATTAAAATAGAGTGCATGTGTCTCCAAGGACTTTTTATAACATCCCCTTTTTGGTCCTATTGAACCCTTTTGGCTCATAACCCCATTACATTCTCAAGGATCTTACTCATAAGAGTAAAGGTCAAGGGCATGATCCAAATACAGTGGCTGTTTCTTCTCCTTTGTTCTGTGCTTTCACAGAAGCCTATCTTCTTATTTTGCAGAGAACACAAATGAGAGTAGGGGTTGTAATGAACCACAACAGATTCGTTCTTTACAAGTCCTGAAACAAATTTCGTGCAACAAATGAAAAGTAGCTGTTTCACTCCATTTCAAGGATTTTTGAGAGTAGAAAAGATGTCAGAACCTCTTCAAAAAGTCATCAGATATATAATTTTTGAAGTACTAGGTAACATAATTCAGCATGTCATTATAATAGCTCTCACAACAGCATAGCAGTATTAATGTGTAGTGATGGAGCTGAAGGGGAAGTTCACATCTTTCTGAAGTTTGTTTGCTTGCTTGTTAAACAACCCACAGACTTGAAACACTCTGAGGTATACCCAGTATTTAATTTGCAGCCATAAAAATGAAAAATGTACAACTGTTTCTTCCTTTAGGTTTTGGGGGGCTTTTTAGTTAAAAGGAGCTCAAATTCTTGTTCTGGGTTACCCTAGAGCAAAATTTTAATGCTGGATTGTTAATTAATTCAAACTCCAAATCTGTATCATCCAAGACTAAGAATATTTGAGAGTTTTGTTCTGCTTCTGAGTTGCTATTTAGTTCTTTTTTGCTGTCACAGACCTTTGTTATTATCTGTGCAGGCTTATGTTTAACACATACCATCTCCAGTGACAGTTTGCCCATTGGTGCTTGGACCTCAAAATTCCTCTCACAGTTCTTGCACAGATGTGTTCAGCTCTGCTCCTGGAGATTGTAACATGTGTTGATGCTCAGAGGAGGACAGAAGAATTTTTTCCTCCACAGACTTTTGTGCACAATGCATTTTTCATCTAATTGTCAATTAGAAGTATAATACTAGATTATACTAGATTGGATTTAAATGTCAAAAGTTTTGGTAGTGTGGGGGCTAGAGGAGTTGCATCTGTAAAAATATACCAGAAGGTTCTGTCATGTGCAATAGAGCAAATCCCAGCGAGCTCTGAAATGGACTTGCCCCGTCCAAGGCCGAGTGTGACAGTGGTAGCGTCTTTGGGATAAAGTATTCAAGAAGTAAAAACTGCAACTGTAGGTGAAGAGCTCCAGGCACTGGAGCTGGGATTCCCCTGCAGACCGTGGTGAAGACCTTGGTGAGGCAGCTGTGCCCCTGCAGCCCATGGAGGGCCATAGTAGAGCAGAGATCCACCTGCAATCTGTGGAGGACCCCACAACAGAACAGGTGGACATTTGAAGGAACTTGTTATCCCATGGGAAACCCTTGGTGAAGTATGTTTGCTGGCTGGACTTCTGACCTCTTGGGAACCCATGCTGGAGCAGTCCATGAAGAACAGCAGCATGTGGGAAGAACTTATGATGGAGAAGTTTGTGAAATACTGTCTTCCATGGAAGTGATCCCACACTGGAGCAGGAGAAGAGCTGGAGGAGGAAGGAGCAGCAAAGACAATGTGTCATGAACTGACTGCAGCCAGTCAGTCCCCATACACCTGTCAGAGGGAGAAAAAAATGGGAATGAAATTGAGTGCAGGAAGGAGGGAAGGATGGGGGAAAGGTATTTTAAGATTTGGATTTATTTCTCACTAGCTTACTCTGATTTTGATCAGTAATTAATTAAACTAATTTCCTCAAGTTGGGTGTGTTTTGCCCATGACAGCAATTGTTGAGTGATCTCTCCGTGTCCTCATCTCAACTCACAAGCCTTTCATTATATTTTGTCTCCTAAGGCCAGCTGAGGTAGGGAGTGACAGAGCAGCTTTGGTGGGTACCTGGCGTGCATATAGGGTCAACAAAACACAAATATAATCATTGCAAATTTATATTGCTACCATGGAAAATTAAGGAAGTACACTGTGTTGTCACTGAAAGGAAATAAAATTACCTACCTAAAAAAATGCAGAAAGGAGGTAAGGTCAAGCTGCTCACTCTTTCTGGCACAGAGCTCCCTTTAGAGTTACTCCTTGTGTACAGAGCAGGTTGTTGTTTACTGGGGACTTGGTTTTTGAGCTCTCTGAGTCAAACTCTTACCCAGCCAGTGCCAGTTCCCATCCCATCTCAGTGGGGCCAGCCATCAGCTTCCAAAAAGAGGACACACTGTGAGTCCACTCCCACCACCTGGGGCTTAGAGAGACCCTAAAAACCAACTCATGAGAAACAGAAAACAAAAATACATGCATGAGTCTTGCTCATGAATGTGCATGAAGTGCCATTAAAAGACTGGTGGCCTGAAGCGTTCATAATCTTACGCTGTCTGTTGCAACATTTTCCCTTTCGTGTGCTCAGGACTTTGGTTTTGTCTTTGAAAAAACATCTCCGACCTGGAGCCAGTGTACTCCATACTCCATTAGTAAAGTTCATGATAACTTGGCTTCATTCCCAGTTGGAAAGTGTCCTCTGCATTAGCAAGCCACTGGCCAAATTTCTCCCTGGGCAGCCTGAAAACTGCCAGACAGAAATGAGATCTGTAAAACTAAGCTGACAGCACGAGGTCTATACAGACTTTTCCAGGCCTTTTGCCAGGCCCTAGAGGCCTAGTTTTAAGAAGACAAATTGAAACCATAACTAGCTAGCTAAGCTCTCCTCAAACCTTTTACAGTGACAAAACCTTGCCCTTGCCAGGCATAGCCTCTGATACTGGTACTGGTGCATTGCCAATGGCTCTAAAAAGACATAGCAGAAGTCAGGAAAATGTCGATAGAAGGAAATCTGGGACACACTCCAGCCTCTTCTCCTGTGTGAGGCAGTCCAGAGAAATAAGGCAGTTACCGGTTCTGGAATTTCCCTTTGTGTGACCTGCAGGTTTTCTGCTGGGTACTGTAAAGGAGGAAAACAAACCCTCAGGATTGAGCAGAAGTGCAAGTTTGCATCTTGGAGAAAGCATGAGAGAAAAGCTAACCCAGAAGCTGCTTTCCCTGAATGTGATCCAGAAGCCCACTCCTTTCCCTCAGGACAACATCCTCTTAGCAGCACCCACCACTGCTCCCACTCCCATGGGCTGTCTGGGGGTCCAGATTGCCCAGGGGCTGATTTGAAAAAACCAGGACTTTTAAAGGACAGGTTATTACAAAAAGCTGATTTTGTATGCATAGAAATTCATGTAGGACACAAGCCTACATCAGTTTTTAGGCAGACATCTTAAATGCCACTAGAAGGTGACAAAATATTTGGGCTTAGGTGAATAAAATGTCCTTTCAACGGTAAGGAAGACATTGCCTTTGCTTGATGTTTAATAGAGTTCTCGTTTGTTTTCTTTTGAATCAATGTATGCACAGGAATTAGTAGGGCAAAAAAAGTAGGGCTTTTTTTAGGTGAAGGCAGTCTTGTATAGTTAATGTGCTTTATTTCTCATAAAGGTATTGTGGAATACAGGACAAGTACAAGCACATTGTGTGCTCAAGTATTAGTGGATATCAAAAAGAAAAGTACATAAGGTCCGGTGTTTGCAAAAGCAAACCATGCTTATGAGATATACAAATGACTACAGAGTCCAGTTCTCTGAAGACTTAATGCATTTATTTATAGCTGACTGGTTTGTGACTAAAATTT
>VYXF01001694.1:157554-183124 GCA_013397295.1 Polioptila caerulea
TAAAAGCAAATGTGACTCAATTCTTTTCAATCCTAACATTCTTTATAAAACATCTAAGGGCTCCTGAGAAGTTTTAAATCCTTGCAATTGATTCAGGCGTAAAAAAAAAAAAAAAAAAAAAAAAAGTAAAGAAAAGAAAAGAAAAGAAAAGCCAGAACTTAACGTGCCCAGTTGCAGTTCAAAAGAATTATGGCTCATTAGGCTTAGCAGGCAGTGGCAACATGTAGGAAAATAACACAGAATGGCTTTTAGATAAGGAATATTTTCAAGCTGTAATATCTGTTATAATCAAACATTTAATGGCCTAAAGCAAGATTCCACAAGGCAGTATGGGCTGAAACCTAGCATCTTTCATTCAGTTTTCATTTGCTGCTCAAGCAGTTGAAAAAAAATGCTGTCACTGCATCTACAAAATCACACAAAATCTTTTTCAGGCACATAATTTTTTCATTTGTCATTGCACATCTGGAAGAACAGTTTATATATGATGTCAACAGAGAAGAGATTAATTTATATTTAACTCATGGATTTTTCTGGCTATATTAAAAATTAAGTTCTCTCTCGCATGGTTCATTCTGATGAGGAGTTTGGCATATTTTAGTAAGAATGAAAAAAGGTATGGCAGAAACTGTGCAAAAGGCTACTGTGTAAGGAATGAAACTGGAGAAACTTTGCAGGAAGTTTTGAACTGTGTGTGAAGTATAAACCCAACATTTCAGAAAATAAATCCTCTGAAACTGATCTAAGCAAAAACTGCTGCTAAAGTAAGGCAACACATTGATACACCCACAGAGAGTTCATTGCAAAATAAAAGCTTGCATGTGCATTTAACAAACTTGCAAGCTGTAAGACACTTCAGTAAACTGTGCTTTCACGTCTTCTTCCAGCTGTTGTCAGCTGATGCTTTTGCCATGTGTGAACTGATAGTTTCTGCTCTGGTTTGACACACGAACTTAGGCAATGAATCAGAAGCACTGAGTGGTAATAAGTCACAGCTGTAAGAAACATGGAAGTGGCAATCAGCCATCACTCACTGCTTGACAACAGTCTATGCTACAAAGGAAAATCACCAACCAAAAATTTTCCATGAACTGGTCAACTACTATAAAGTGGAAATGCTTTGAAAAGGTTTCTCTGGACTTTGTTGCCTTAAGGAAAGAAAAAATTATCAAACCTTTATCAGACAGTGGTCTAAATGATTCTATTACATACCTGACAATGATCAGTACCAGATGCTATCTAGAAGCATTAGGGGATGCCTCCACACCTTTTTTTTTTCTGTTACAGTTAAATAAAAGTCAGAGAGATATGTCTGAAGACTTGGATAATTTTTAAGTCAGCAAGACACGCATCCTTTATAGCACAGAACAAGGAGGGTAATTTAAACTAGTTTGGCAAAATAGTCAAAGAATCAGAGTCAAGTAAGTTGAGTTTCACCCCCATCTACATTTGGTAAAGTTCAATCACATGATTGCCAACAAATGTGAGATGGATTGTGGTCATTGGTTCTTCTCTGGTACTTTTCCTATGTCTGAACCCCATGTAGAGTAACTGGGAAGGTCTGGTTGGGGGTTCCTTACTGCACTGAATGCAGGTGGGTACCTGGTTTTCTCTGAGTCACTGGGTTAAGGCATAACAAATGTCAGAGTTTTACCCATTAGGGAAAATCCATGTGGTGATGGTTTGTCTGGTCTCCATCTGAAATATTCCAATTCTCAAGTTGCTCTTGATGTATAAGCAGGAGGCTGAAGGGGTATTTCTAAATCAGAGCAAATTAACACCTAACCACAAAATCTCCTGCAAAGCCCAATCACTCTTCCAATGGGTTAATGCTACTTTCCTTCTCATCCCCTTTTCAGCTGCTCCCAGCATTGTCAGGTAGAGCCACTGAACAACATCTCCCATGGTCTGAGCTTTTCATTCTACCCTGATTCATTGCTCTCTGTCTGCCTGGCCACAGGGCTGCCAGCTGTGGGGAACAGAGACCCTTCCCAAACACTGCCTTTCCACTTCTCACAGGCAATAAAACCCTGGAGCTTCAGCCACTTCTGGAGTTAAATAACAAGTTTAGCTTCACAACTAGGGTGGGCTAAAACCACGCAAGCAGCAATTTGATCACTTATAATCATGTGGCCATACCCTTGGGAAATTTCTAATCCATAACAGTGTATTACTGAGCCAGAAAACATTTACAGTTTTTCATTAGCCTCTGGAGATGAAGTAATGAGAAGGAGGGACTAAAGACCAAAATAAATTGTTTTGTGCTCTTTCACTCATATTCACAAGTAATTTAAACAAGCCTTTAGCTTTAAGCATATGGAGTCTTTAAGAGGTAGGGATTTAAGCAAGTGCAGAATTTACTTCATAGAAAGTATCATTCTGTTTCTTTCTGCAGTGTTCCTAATCTATCTTTACATGCTTTCTCATTTTATGGTAGATGCTAACTTTATTTAAAATTTATTGAAAATCCTTCTCTTCGGTAGCACAGGTGGCTGACTAGACACCACCTCTGAGAAAATATCTGTACAACAATGTGCCACCAAAGCCATAAGAAATCAACACTGTGTAAGACCAGAGTCTGTAAGCATCAAATTTGACTTGGCTTCTTACGGATTTTCTAGGCCACAATTCAATGATTCACAGGCTGTTCAAATTTACTTCTGTGAAATATTTCTTTATTCAATTATTCTGCCAATATTCTTCAAGAATCTTTTCTGTCCCCTATAGGTGATTTTTTTTTGCTGATCTGTTAAACATTCCTTTTAATTCATCTCAGTTAGTGAAGATGTTCAAAATAGAAGTATAGGTGATGGATAGTCAGTCCAAAACATATACTTCTGATAAAAAGTCTCAGGTAGCTAATCCACTGTACTGAAATACATGAAACTTTTGAGATGCACAAAAAATTATTCACAATCACTTTGCTACTGGGTTGTAGTTATCGCAGGCCAGCTATTAACTGTTAAGGAAGTAGGGTATAAGGGTCTGGATTATGGAGAGTACAGTATAATGATGATTTCATTTACTCTAACTCCACACTGTTAGTAGAGTTGTGGTAGCCTGCGAACACAGTCTGGAAGCATAGACTCCATATGGCAACAATATTCCACGATAAAAGTTGGAATTTTACTCCATCCTCCAAAAAAATCCCAAACCCCACAAAGCTCCATTTCTAAACCTGTAAAATAAAAGTGTTGTCAACAACCATGGCACAAATGGCCCTGCAAATACATGAGGGTGCTTGCTGACACGTGGGGTCATTTTGTAGCTATACCATGCCATAGTGATATGTATGTTGTGATAATTGCCAGATTATGAAATGCACACATAAATTTTGCTAACTGAGCTGTGAATTATTTACCATTGAGTTACACTCAAATCAGATAAGTAAGCCATGGAGTATTTTTTGTTTAGCTGATAGCTTCAACCAGACCCAAGATGGTATCTTCAAATAACTGGAGGTGTTCTAGTGAATTACACTTTAAAAAAAAAATCTATCTGCCTATCTTTGCTCTTTTATGGATCATGTTACTAGCAGAACTGAAAAATTGCCAGTAGGATGAAGAGTTTATACTTAATACAAAGCATATTTAATTTTCTTCGGTTTGTCTTAAAAGCAAGGATCTTTAGTTAGGTGATCTCCTGTTGATTGAGGCTGAAGTTTGCAAAAATATCTTTTTATATAATGGATTTTTGTCCAAAAAAGAAAGAAGAAAAATTCAAATCTCTAGGAACAGTCCTCAGAATTTAACCTTTCGCCTTAGCGTGAGTTTAGCCTGAAGAAAGATTTAAAGCTGTCTAACTGGATACAGGTATACAGCAGGAGAATGCAGGTCTGCTAGTGCAGCCTGGTGAAACATGTGGAGCAAGACACACAGGAACATGCCAGCTCTTTTGCCTTGGAGCTTCTTGGCACACTGAGCAGCCTGGGTTTAGCCATTAAACAATTGCATGCTAGATTGCAAAGCACTATGAGCTGGCTGCATGTAAACGATGTGAAAGCCAAAACTGTAGGATTGCATCTACCAGCTGAAATCTAAGGGCCAGAAAGGGAAGTAGAAGGGAGCTACTTCAGGGAGCTGGGAAGTCTGAGGTCCCGGGGAGTGTCTGCATCCCAGATTGCCCACATGCAGTGAGCTGTCCCTGGGAGCTGTCCCACCTCAGATTGGCATGGTTGGCAGTGGCAGGAGGAGGAAGTACATCTGTGCAAGCTGCAGGAAAAGAGACCTCTGCTTCTTCTCTGATGTAAATCCATGGCACTAGTTTTGGTCTTATTAATTCAGATTTGGCTGTGGGCTGAGAGCCCCCTACAATAACAGGGTAAAGGGAAAAAAGGGGAAAGGCAGAGGCATTTGGAGACAATTATCATGTACATCCTGGGGCCTGTGATGTTCCCAGCTCCTCCTTCAAAGTGATGTGGAGTGAGGGAGCAATACTGATTTCAGTGCCCTTTGGTGGGCCTTTGGCACACTGCTCCTGCTTGGGCATGCAGTCTGCAAGCACCCAGTAGAACGGGCTGGATCTGGAGCCTCTCTGGAATGTCAGGTCAAGGACTCTGGTAGACCCAAGGATAGAAGGCCCCATCTAGATCTCTGAGAGGCAGAATGGGAGAGTCTCCTAGTCAGCTTCACTGGCACTTGCCACATGCTTATAATCTAGCATATTCTAGCTTGCTCCGCTGGTTTGCAGCCATATTCCTCTGCTTCAGGCCCATAAAATGGGGAAAGGCTGGTGCTTGAGCTGTTTCACAAATGAATGGCTGTAGGACTTGCAGGGAGGCTGCCTGAGAAAACATCACCCCTCAAAGCAGGTCTATGAGGCCAGAGTCCTGCTGGGACTAGTGAGAGGCCAATCTGAAGGTCTGGCTGCCAACTTAACAGCCTAATTAAGAAGTAAAAAGAGGTTGAAAAACTCACATCCACTTCAGAGTACCTGGTGCTCAGGATGCTGTTAACTTGGCAGTTGGTGTCTCCATGAAGAAAGCTCTCCTACCAATAGCTGTCCTGCTACAGCATGGTGTGCACTGGTGTTATGACAAGGCCCTGACAAGAAAGCTGGTGGATTAGCTGGAAAAGGTATGCCCTTGTTCCTGGTATGGTTTACAGACCCACGCTCTGATGGGCTTGATGGCCAAACTATTCCTCCCTGCTCTGCCCCCATTCACTGCTCTAGAGCCACATGACTCCTGCTTCAACATGTTGCATTACATGGTGCTTTCTGTGCTGCAACAGAATTTAAGATGTATCAAGACAAAAATAATTGTTCTCAACGGTGGTATGACTATAATAGCTACCTCCAGGAGCAATCCCTTCATTTGTGAGGTTTATGCCAAAGCTCAGGAAATCACACATCTGGTTTACTTTATCTCCCTTCTCTGGGCTTACTAAGAATTGAACTGTGGATTTATTCTCTAGTCTGGAGTGAAGGACAGTTTACTTACCCGGACAAACTAGGATCTGAATTGTAATTCAGCTACTCTCCAAACTCTCTTTCTCTGCAGCTCTATGCTTCTCTGCAACCCAGCCTCCTGGTGGTGCAGACAGGCTCTGGGAGCTGGCAAGGATGCCAGCCCACCATGCAGGACCCCCAATGTGCATTCCTTACCTGAGCTATTCCCACGGCCCCTGCCTAGTGTGGGCTACCACGAGCATCCCTGGAGCAGCAGAGACCTTCACCATGGATGGGGAAAAGTGGGTGGTCCATGCAGTGAGGGCAAAGCAGACATTTTACCGCTGTTAGAGAACAAGTTGTTACAGACTAAGCTCATCCTCCAAAGCATTTTTATCTTCTTCTGGCACTGGGCTGGGGGTGAGCCAGATGCTGCTGCCTAGGGGGAAAGAACATGGTGCCAACAGACATGCAGCACTACTACTAGTGGCTGAGCACCTAGGTGCTGCCTGCCAGTCAGTTCCCCTCCTCCTTCTCCTTCTCCTTTCAGGGCAAATTTCTGGAATGCGGAGGGAACTGTGATGGGGCATCAGAGATCCCCTTCTGCACCAGAACCTAAAGAAGAAGGCTGTGCATCCTGGTTAAGAGTGTGTGGTGTGATATCCAGGCCCTGTTTTGACTGTGTGAGCATCACCACTAACCCCAGTTCACCATTTCTGCAGCAGAAAAAAACTTATTGATGAAACATGAATATAAAAGAGGGGAATGCTTTCCCTAAAAATGAAGGGTTCATGGCAAGTAGCAAGGGCTTGGAAACTCAAAATTGCTCTCTTTTTAAAAAGAGAGCAGAAGAAGGTTAATGAACACTGATTTTTAGTGTAGCTGTGTTACAAACACAAGTTCCCATGCACTCCTGAGAGCCAGCTTATTTCTGCCCTAATGAGCAAGCTGAAACACAGCCTCATGTATGCTGCCAAAGGCAGAGCCAGAATATCCCAGCACAATAAAAATTCTCCACTGCCCTCAAGCCTCCATCTAAAATTGTATCCAAACCTGAACTGAATTATTTCTGAAAGAGTAATTACTTCTTGATTACTTTTTACCAAGCTCTAGGCTCCCAGGCTCCAGGCAGAAGTCAAACTGTCAGATGTCAAAAGGGAGAGAGACAGAAAAAATGTTCATACAGCTACTCAAGCCCAGCTGGAAGAATGGAACACAATAAATCTTTTCTTGTGGGAGCTCCAGACCACTTTCCAGAGGCTGTGTTTCTTCTGATGCATTTCTGATAAGCCTCCAAACCCTGACAGAATGCTGACCTGCCCTTGCTGCGCAGCAGGGAAAAGGAAGGGAAAACTAGGGACTGGTAGTGAGATACAAAGGTGAGAGTGCATGTAGGGCAGACCATCTCCACTGGATTGCTTTTCAGCCCTCTGTGGAGGTGGGCTAGAAGGGGATCTGGTCCTTCTCTTCCCACTCCAACCAAAAGCCAGCATGGGTCTCCCACCCAGCGAAGCACCTTTCACCACCAGCAAGGTGCTGTAACGGGTGTGATGCAGGAGTGCTCCCTGTACCAGGAGCTGCCTACTAGCCCTTACCCAGACCAGGTGCCACCTTTTTAAACTCTCTCTCCTTTCCAACTTTCACTTGTCACATCTAATTCTTCCAGAGAAGGTTTGAATTCTTCCCTATTTGACTATCTTGACTGGCCATGACAGCTGCTTGCATGCAGCACCCCATGTTTTCTGCATCATCCTGCATCATCAACCACTCACACGCAGACACCCTGCTGGATCCAGACCACAGTTCAGGTTTAAAGCCCGGGGTATCACTTTAATATTGACTGCTTTCCATGCCAGAGTCTTGTCGATCACTCTCTTTACACCAAAGATACTTTGTACTCCTGTATCTTTCCCGGCACACTTTTTCAAAATCTTTTCTTTTCTGAGCAGGGATAATTGGTACTGGATGCAGTATTCCTTGAGCAGGTATATTTCTTTTTTCCATAGTGTCATGTGACACTTTCTCTTTTGCTTTTTATACATTTTAACAGATCCTTACATTCAACTTTCTTAGTAGGGAGTTTTGCTAGTGAAGAATTTTCTCCTGTGATTTCAAACCTCCTAGGTTTCTTCTTGAGAGACATTTGTTCATTTATAGTCTATCCATATGTATGTAAGGCTAGGGCTGTTTTTCCCTGCATGCATAATGTGAAAGGCTCTTTTTTACCATTAAATTTCATCATGGCAGTTTATCACCCAATCATTCATTGTCAGTTAACACTGAGAAAGTAATTTTTCCCCAGCATAGCTAATGGAATTATGCATGGCTTTTCCTTTGTGGGGTGAATATCATCAGTGCTGCAGCCCTTGACCAGATGTCTTGGTTATAGCTGAATAAGTGAAGAATGCTGGAAGGAATGTGAGGTCTAATTCATTCTCAAAAGAAAGAGTCTGGTCCTGAACATATTTTATTCCTGTAAGTATTTTAAATTATGGCTTCCTTCCCTCATTTCTCTTTGATTCAGCAGATGCTGTGTAGCATCAGGACTACTTTGGGGAATATTTCATTCAAAGTTACCATGCACTGGTTGGGATGGATTTATTTCCATAACTTCAGTCACCCACAAGGATACCACATATCTTATATTCCTCAGTATATCAAAGCCTAGAGGCTAGATATGAAGCTTCTGTAGGTATGTAAGTCCATTTCTCGGATGAAAAAGGAAAATCAGAAGAGGGAATACAGCACAAACTGCTGTGTTACATAGGATCTAAGGTTCCCATCTCACACGTCCAATCTATTATCTCAAAAGGCTTTGTGGAAGAATCAAAAAACCCCAATATTTTCACAAAACAGTGAAGCAAAAATGGTCCTGGTTTAAGGGACAAGGCTGTGGTGACTGAAGTGGGTGCTGACATCAGGCACGTCAAAAGGGAGCTGCCATGGGCTTTTAGACCAACAACAAGGTCAATGAGCTTCTTATGCAGACCAAAGCCAAGAAGAAAGCTCAAAGGAGATCTGTGTTGTTCTCTTGATCAAGGGATCCAATGTCAATAGAAAAATGCTAATTGGAATTTTAGTCCAAATTTCTTATGTCTGGCAGACAATTCAGCTTGATCATGGATCTAGAACAATAGTAGTGTGAAATTAACAGGAAAAATTATGATTATTATTAACTTTGAAAAATGTGAGGCCTATAAAAATGTCAAAGAGACACCCATCATAATTAAACCAAGATAGTTTCATTCGCCCTCAATAGTGGGTGTATGGGCAAGCAGAAATTCAACTAGCAGAAAATGTTGTAAGGTGCAGCTTGGACCAGAAAATTATTCCATGGCTTCCAGTTTTTGTATCTGTATTCAGCTGTGGTATTCAAAGCATTTTGTGGCATTGTCTTAACGTATTTCTTTAGTCACTGATCTTTCTTCTCAGGCTAAGTGAGTATTTTGTTCAAATTCTCTTTTATTTTTCAAATAATTTAAAGATCTGTCTTCTCTCAGTAGGCCATTCCTGTAAAAACTATACAGGACAGATAAAATCCATATTTATCTTGTTTACTGAGTATCTCTGCATCCATTTTTTGTGTATTCTGCCTTTTTATTTTAGAGAACATCTATAGGACATTTGATGCCACATGACTGTTTTCTACACTTACTATTAATGTAATTAAGAAAGGGGTAAACTCTTGAACCAGAAGGTAAGTATTCACACAGAATAGAAATACAGGAAGAAAAGAATATGTTGAAAAGCTTAACTTAATATTTTATTTTAGTCAGGCCTTTTATTTTTCCCTCAAAGGGTAATAAACAAATGCACACAGTCAGCACAGTTTCATTTCCTCAGGAGATGCACAGAGTATTGTATCAGGTGTTACAAGGGCTTCTGTGGGAAGTGTGGTCACTTTGTTTGTCCTTTACACCTCAGCAGGCAGTGAGGGAAATCTGAGTAACTTCTGAGACATGACCTATGAGTTTTCCCCACAAGTTTTTCCTAAGACTGGGTGAAGAGCTGTGGGGGAAAGACAGTGAAAGGTAAGAGGGTGAGGAGGAAAGCTGCAATATCAAGCCCTAAGATAGGACCAGAACCCCACAGTTTACAGCAATTGGTACAGAGTCTATGAACAGTCTTTGATTTTGACTATCTTCATTTTTGTGAGAAATGGGTAGAAACGGGAACAGTTTTGATATAGCTATTCTGCTTTGGCCAGTTGCTTAACTACACTGTCTTGGATCAGGGAGCTGTTTTATTAAAACCAGCCATGTTTGCCTGAGTGCATGTTTCAGATAATTGTCTCTGGTTTGGGCTTGTTTTCACATTGCATGCGAGACTTAATGCTCCCTCACCAGCTTCTCTTTGCAGCTCCCTTTGCCCTAATCTGTGGTTGCCAGAAGTGTTTCATTGATAGAAAACTAGAGAAGTGTGTTTATTTAATAGGAGTGACCCGTTTAGAGCAGAAGCGGGGGCAGGGGAGAAAACACATCTGCCAGATATCAGATTATATATTCCATAGCTGAAGTGTTTGCATAACTTTTCAGTGGCTACCATTTAAAGAAAGAAAACCACTGGTGGGCCTTTTTTTAATATATTCCTCCAAGTTTGACATGTTCACTGTGTACTGCCAGCAATCATTTTGTACTTGGAAGGCAAAGTTACTCATATCTCTGCTGTGGCCCCTGTGCCAGATAGCAAGACAGGACAGGCCTCCCCCATTCTCACAATCTTGGCATACAGCTGCCAGCAGTGCCGGGGATTGCCCAGCCCTCCACACCCACAGGGGCCCTCCCAGCCTGGGAGAGCATGAGCTTGTTTGAGTGCCAGCTGGGTGTGATCAACAGCGATATCTAGAAAACATTCATTTGGCCATTTTGGTTCGTTGCTCAGTAGCTCAGTAGCTCAGTCCAGTATTTATCTTTGGAGGAGAGGAAAATGTGACAACACGAAATTTCAGCATTGGCATTTGCAGCATTCCTATCACTGGCTAGATTTTTTCTTTACTAAGGAATTATCCAAGCAGATTTCCTTTTCTGAGCAGAAGGTGCTCAGATAAGCCTTCCCACTCTGTGGCTATTGAGCACATGTCTCAATATAGCTTTGCTCTCTTTGATTGAAGCCTGAGGGTTTTCAAATATTTCTGGAGCTTTTTTTGCTAGCAGCCCCCCTCCTTATGTTGCTCAAATTATAGCTTGGTGAAATCCATGAAGCCCACGTACTTTCCACTTGCAGTGGGATGGTGCTTGGGCCACCTGGGCCACTCTGCCATTGACAAGTATGAGCTGAGTTTTTCACATCGGGGAAGGGCATTTTCTATTTTTGCTGCAAGCCAAAGCTACCAAGTGCTGTCTCTGAAATGACAGGCTGTATGCCAAATAAGAATTCACAAATGAACCCTGTAATTAGATAACTCATTACAATCGGGGGAGGGGGAGGGGGGGAGGGAAGCAGTCTGTGGAGAAAATTAGCACTGTTTAACTGGTTTGGATTGCCCAGTTAAAGGGCAAAGTCAGACCTTTGATGTTCCTTTGTAGATGAGATGCACTAAAACCATGTGTAATGACTTAAGTTTGAAGGCTTAGGCGAGATTTTTTTCACCCCCCATTTCTCTTCAGTTCCATCAAAAAAAACTCATAGTCTGGAGTTAGAGCAGACCAGCAGCTTTTCGCAGAGATTTTCTTAGAAAATTTCCCTTTTACAGAAGGCTAACTTCCTCTTATTTCAGAGAAAAAGATAGCCTCATGATGCACTTCAGGTACAATGAACAGTAAGATGGCACACACTGGTGGGAGATGAGTGGTTTAGGAAGGAGACAAATTACATATTTTTTTAATCACCTTTTGAAGTTTCTCTACACACTGATAAATGTGCATAATCTTAAGTGTGTATAACTGATGAGTTACAGCATTTCAGCCCAACTATACTAGAGATAACTTCCCCAGGAATTTTTAGTAGTGGATATAGTAATTTATGTGAATGCTTTCTAAAATTCTTGACTCCTAAGAAATTAAATGCTTTCAGATAAATGGGGAATATTATTTATGTGTTCTGACACTAACTTTGAAACTTCTGCTTGCAGAAGGATGTTAAGCAAAATGACCTCCAGATTTTTCTAATAACCAGATTTTTTCTACAATTTTCATTATCTCAAAACCTCATTCTCTGCATGCTGTTAGTGTCAGTCAATTTGTTCAGCCAAGTTACTGCATATAGGTTTATTACAAATAGGCATATTTTCTTGTCCTGTCAGTTCAGATATAACTACATTTTTTCCTTTTATTTACATCTTAATATAAACACTGTGGACATAGACTACAAGAGCACACTCTATAAAGAAGCATGATCTAAAGCCCCAAAAATTCCATCATTCCAGATGCAATGCTGCTCTGAAAGTAACTAGATTTTGGCTACCTTTAGAGGTACATTTCTAACTTCAATGTTAATTCAGTTCCATCTCCAGTGCAATGAATTCTGGGTTAGGAGTGTGGTACAAAAGGGTTATTTGTTATGCAGCAGCACTGGGGGTGGATGTGCAAGGAACAAGCTGGCTGCAGTCCAAATGGTCATCTGAACACAACAGCTACTCAGCTCAACCCCATTCTTGCTGACTGGCTTGTAAGCATATCCTGTGACATTTGGGTCTCACTGTGTGTCAAGCTTCATTTCACCAGTTTCACAAACTAGCTGGTTTTCCACCAGTTTTCCATCACCTGAGCAGAGTTTAGGAGCAGTACACCACTACAATAAGTTGAAGCTTCAAGACTGCCATGGTGCCCAAATTCAGCAACTGCTAGTTAAGGCTACAGAGTCCTCACACAGTCCTCTGCTCTGTGAATGTCAAAGGGAATCTCAGCATGAGGTTTCTGAAATCTTTTCAGTTCCATGTAGGGTAGAACAAGCCACAGGAACAAATCTAGCTGTTTTATTTCTGTGGAAAGGCAGGAATAAAGCCCAACTTTGAGTAAGAAGTCAGTTGAATTCTTTGTAGACAGACTAGAGGTGCCATGCAAAAAAGTCATAGCTCTGCAACATAATTAGACCTGAGAACTCCTCTTCTTTATTTGCTAACTGTGCTTTAAAGCATTTTTTTTTCAGGTTGAAACCATTAACTTTGGCTGTGCTCCATTTTTTCAGGCTGTACACTATTTCACTGGATTACTTTCACATGTGGTTTAACAACACGCCCACAGCAGCTCTAGGTGCTGAAGAAATCAGGAAGTGGAACAGCACAAACAAAGGTGGTCACTGTGAGGGAGGGAACACTTGTGAGAGGGCTTATGTGGAGGCGGATGCCAGGTAAGTATAAATTCCTCTTAGCTTATTTCAAGAAAAAAATAAAAATAAAAACTCTAATACCAGAGTTCTATAGCCTAGCTGAAAATAACAGCTTCATCAGTTCTCATTTCCAGTGGCCTCCATAACTTTGTTAACAGATGTGCAACCTGTGCTTTTATAAAAAGTCATTTTCTTGTGAGCCGTGTGACATCCACCTGTGCCCTTTACATACAAGCATATATATGCCACATAGGTGGTACATTCTTGTACCTGTGCTAGGTTTACACAGAACTGTTTAATGTTTACTGTTCACATCATTGTTAGTCTAATAAAGCAATACTTCAGACTGTTAGGTCATTCACTAAGAAATGTGAATTAAAAGTGATCTTAAGAAGACACATTTTTCTCAGGGTTCAATTCTCTCACTCTCTTCTAAGAAAAAAGTTTGCAAAGGAAAGAAGGAGGCAGGGACTGAATGCACAGACTCATATGGTGGGAGGAGACATGCTGATATGGACAGCTGTGGCTGCTTCCGTGTCATCATGGTCAGTGGCTCTCCAAGCTCTATGCAGACTTTGGCAAAATAGCTGGCCTGTCCATTTGAAATAACATGGGGCCAGGCAAGGTCTACAGTTTGCAAAAGGGCCATGGGCTGTTTTCAGAAGGTCTGGTTTAGATCAATTGATAAATAAGAAGTCCAGAACCAGCTCATGATACTGTGGTCATGCTCTAACAGTCATCCAAGGAAAGACAAGATGTGAACTTAGAAATAGTAATAACTTAAAAAATTACTGAGGCTCTTTAGTCTAGCAAAGCCCTTGGTTATGGCTGGAGAGCAAACCACGACAGGAATGCACCCTTCTGTGGAAGCAACAACTGCTCTTCTCTGCTGGGCAGAGAAGGAGCCATGCTTCAGCAACTCTGGATAATAGGAACAGGGTGTCAGCATCATGCATTGTTCTCTCAAGCTAAAATACTCCAGCTGCTGTGGTGACTCTAAATCAGCTCTTAACTGACTAGAGACAGAAATCAGAAAGACAAAAGTCAGTTCAAAAATCAGTTCAATTCCCAGAGGATTTTCAAAGGTCCTTGAGACCACTGATGGATGACTAGAGAGACACAGAAAACAATTGACTCTCCATTGCAATTGTGTTGGAGTCCTGCAGGGTTAGCAGGAGACATTTAATATTTAAATTAAGAAGTAAGTGAAAAGCTTGAAGAATCTAAATCTACATGCAAATGTAAACCTGTAATTATAGATTAAATTTATGTTCTGGATAGAATCCTGTAGGAGCTAACCAATGAGGTTACTGAACCACTCTCAGCAGCACTGGAGAAACCTGGGTTTACATGTCTCCCCCATTTTGATACACTTGAAGACTTCTGGGCCAGATGTCACCACTGTTGTTAGCACTGAGTCATCTGTCACTTCAGCTATGGTCTTACTGAAAATTATCAGAAACACAGTGAAAGCAGGCATCTTTTTTTCTTTTTTTGCTAAGGAGTTCCCCTAGCAACAAAAGATTAAAGCAAAATTGCTTCTGCATTAAAATATGATAGAAGATATTTATCTGCTCTTAGGTTTTTGGCTTTGTTTTTCTGTATATTGACTACCAATTGGTATATATACAGCTCACAAACTTGGTTTCACTCTCAGAGTTGGCATGTGCTGCATTTTTCTTGTGGTAAGGCTTACTACCTTATTCATTTGCAGGAAAAAAAGGAAGACTGGCACCTGCAAGTCTGCCTCTGAATGGGCAAAGTGTTAAAAACAATTAGCCAATAAATGGTCTGTTTTCCAAGCAGAACAATGAAATAGCTACCATCTAGATAAGAAACTGGTTTTAAACCTGGTCTCTTATGTCTAACCTAGCACAAAAGAGATGAAGGGAGCCTTTGATTATCTGATGGGTAGAAGCTGGGGTGACCTATCAGAGGAAGCTGGAAGTTATGGAAACACAAAATCTGCTGAGACATGGCATGAAGGCAAGACCAAATGGAAAGAGGAAGTGAGAGAATGCAGAAACTTCACCACCTTCCCATACAGCTAGCACCTCTGGGGCTGGAAAGCAAACTGGGGAAGGGATGCTGAAGTGGTGCTGATTTTTTGTGCCTCTCATGTGCTATCTTCATGCAAAGTGAAAACAGCTCAGGCAGCTGCTTTACGCAGTCTGAACAGTCCTGCATCAGCCACCCCCTGCTGCCTGGAAAGCGGACTAAAAGGCAAGTTTGGCACAGTGTGTCTCTGCAACCACTCCTCTTCGGAGGCCTGGGCTTGGCACAGAGGCTCCCAGAGTGCTCCCGGTCAGCACGATGATGAGGGGTCTGGAGCATCTCTCTTATGGGGAGAGACTGAGAGAGCTGGGCCTGTTTAGGCTAGAGAAGAGAAGATTGAGAGGAGATCTCATCAACATATATAAAAACCCCAAAGGTGGGTTCCAAGAGGATGGTGTCAGACTCTTTCCAGTGGTGCTCAGTAACAGGATAAGGAGCAATGACACAAGCAGTTTCACCTCAACATGAGGAAGAACTTCTTTATATTGAGGATGGCAGAGCACTGGAATGGGCTGCCCAGGGAGGTCCTGGAATGTTCCTCTCAAAACCTCCTTGGACACATTCTTGTGTAACTTCCTCTAGGTGACCCTGCCTTGGCAGTGGGGTTGGGTGAGATTATCTCCAGAAATCCCTTCCAACCCCAGCAATTCTGTGATTCTGTGCTTAGCGTGAGTACACTTGACCTTTCTGCTGCACATGTAGCTGTGACTGGTGCTTCCCCAGGGATGTCTATAATCCATCACACATGATGAAGTCATCCAGCATGACCATTGTTCAGCAGTGTAAGTGACTGGAAGACCCCAGCTCTGCTGGTGTCTGAGCTCTCTCATTGCTTTTCCTAGTCCAAGCAAGCTGGGTAACAAGAATTATTCTCCGAGTGACACCTCCAAGGTGTTGTGTTCTGCCAAAACAAATCTGCTCCAGGCTGATTAATAGCATCATTCTTATGCTGATTTTCACCATTATACCTCTACCTGGTGGCCAAGCAGGATCCCCCAAGCAGTGAAGAAATGCCATGATGGCTTTCAGCTGCACCTCAGCTTTTCTGAAGCTGCAGATAATCTACTCAGTCTGGTTTATCAAAGCTATCTCAGCGATGTGAACATTTCTCAAAGATGAGGTGTAAATTTGGTAGCATGTGCTTCCTAATATGTCTTCCAATTCAGTGACGTAGCCCAGCTGCCAGATGCCACAGACTGCTAACTCTTTCTTCAGAAATATATTGACCATTAATCAAAAGTATCATGAGATCAAAGTACCATAACTCAAATCCCAGATTTCTCACTTCTTCATGAGCTTCAAGTGAATTACTCTCAGATGTCATTCATTGAAAAAATGTTTTTCAGAAGAGTGGAACCCTTATCTAGTTGTTAAATACCTGCTGTAAGGTATAGCAAAGCTTTGTATGTGCTGCTGTTTGGCTATTTGATATCCTTTGCCAAAATATAGTCAACACTGGTAGATTTGTTATAGTTTCTTTTCTCTTTTCTTTTCTTTTCTTTTCTTTTCTTTTCTTTTCTTTTCTTTTCTTTTCTTTTCTTTTCTTTTCTTTTCTTTTCTTTTCTTTTTTTCTATTTAATTTAATTTAATTTCATTTCATGCATTGTTTTCCTTTGATCATAGTATGTGTCAGACTCAGTAGTATGTTCATTTCCCAGATTTTCTTTGCTGTCCTTCTCAAAGCTAAACATGATCATAGAACTGGAGTAATGACTGAAAAATCCTGAAAAAAAATTACTCACAGTAAAGCAAAATTAGTGTCATCTGCGTTCAGATCTTTGCTAGAAATTTTCCAGTAAACACTGGCCTCACATTATCAAAGAGAAATGAATTTGAATTAATCCTGATAGGACTTTCACTGAAGTTAATTATAAGCTCATAATTGTAGCTATTTGCAGCCAAAATCTTATTTTAGGAACTATGCATATAAAGCAAGCCAAAAGAAACATTTCTGTGCATTGCTTTGTGATTATTTAAGTGTTTCTAATACAATTTAAATGTTAGATGTTTAGAACCAGAAATTGCCAATCACCAGGTCAATAATTTTTTTTGTAGCATCTGATTTCTTCTGTAACTGATTTTGAATAGCAAATACCTTCAGCAAAATCATAGGCATGAAAAGTAACTAAAAATGGCATGAACTGCAAGTTACATCCTATTTGGGTTTTTTTCACAATCATATCAAAGCCACAAATGGCACCTGTTAAACAGAAGTGTCTGGCCTACAGGTGAGATATTTACTGTTCTCCAGGTGTTCTCCTGTGCTGAAGCAGTTGTTCCAGGGTGCTGGGAGCAATGCTGCTGCCTTGTTTCCTGCTCCAAGCAGACAGGAATTGACGGAGTGCCATGTGTACGTCTGCCCGATGCACCAACTCTCACGGTAGGAACACAGACCTGGGCCAGCTAAAGGAAGAAAAAGCACACAGCAGGCCTGTGCCCTGAGCATTGCTGGCATGCTGCAGGCGAGTAGCAGGAACCCATGGGTCTGTCACTCTTGTTTGGCACAGGAGAAACATCAGGACATAGGGATGGCAGCAGCCCTTCCTGGTGCTGGCACAGGCATATCTGCTGCTTGGTGTATTGATCCTGAAGCCAGCAAGTTAAGCAACTGTTTGGAGTTAAGCATATGCTTACATGCACAGCCAAGTCACTGCCGGCACCCGGTATGGCTGAGCCTGAGCTACTGCCTCCTGTGCTGGTACTCGAGAAAAGGTGAGGGATGTATGCATCTCTGGACACCCACTGAAATGTTTATAACAGCCCAATACTCAATACAATTGTATGTATGTATTTGAGTGAAAGTATTTTGGACAGGGAGGGGGACAAAAATTGCATCATTTAGGATGACACAAATATTTAAGTCTGAAACATACAGAACAGCAGTAATATTAATGCTTGTGCTCAGTCTTCACGGCAGCTACCCTTAGATCTTCATAGCCTTTGCCTTGCTCACACACAGACAATATACACACATATGTACATGCCCTTCACACTATCAGCTTGTAGGTTAGCCCTGAGTATTTGTGTGGAAGTAGATCAAAAGAAATGAAGCTTGAGTTCCCACTCCTGCGGGCTCTCTGGTGGCATACACCCCATGAGCTCAATGGGCTGGGGAGGTGAAGCAGACACACAGCTCCTTTCCTGTGGCTGGCCAAGTGAGACTCCCCAGCACAGTCCTGCATCACACCCCTGCAGGAATGACTAACAGGTGGCCTGAAAGTCTTCTTGTTACAATTTTAACATTGTATGCTCTGGTTGCAGCTTAAAACTGACCAAGCAATCTTCATTCTGAAGGCAGGAAGTGCATTTCATTTGCATAGTTCTGATGGGTTTAAAGGAGGCATTAGAGTAATTAAGGTCAGAGAGGCTTACTATTTTACTAAATCCCTAAATCCACCTCCGCTCCAACATAATTCAGCAATATCATGGGGCAAAAGGTCACTGAAACAATTTATGTCTGTCTAGCCTTCCGTCAGAAAGAGATAAACCCTTTTCTGGACAAAGAGCTTTTTGGACAGTACACGTATATATTAGTTCCGCACAGACAACACCAGAAACTGTCTTGGATAGTATCTGACTCCATTAACTACCCTATCATTTGAGTTTGGTTTTTTCCCTCGGTTTTGTTGGGGAAATTAATAGTATCTTTTATGCACATGAACTTACATGGTTTCAATTTTAAAAAACCAAAAACCCCAAAAAACCTCCTAGCTGATACAGATCTTAAATATGCATTCCGATAAATGTCTTCCCAAGTTTAAAATATTAAAGGATCCATCTGTTAAAATGAGAATAATAAACGCACAGGGAACATTTGGAAGATAATGTATTATTGAACATTATGTGTTCTCATGAGTAAGCTTGCAACAGTTATTACTTTTAATTAAATATACATTTGACACTGCTGAAGACCTTAACTCCCTAGGCTTCATTATTATCTGTAATCCAAAGCTGTTCGATTGAATTGAAGGAGACATGAGATAGAGTAATTGTGAACAAAAACTGCTCCAGGGACAGACACAGATGCATGTATTGCCTTTTGCAAGTCCAGTTATCTCCAAGCCAAGCAGATTATACTGGATGTCCTTCTCCACTCACAGTCTTTGTGGCCAACTTAACCATAAACTCTGTCACACCAAAGCAGTCCTAGAGGTACTCTGTAGAGCTCTGCACCAGAGCCATGCTGGACAGAAAGGGATTTGCAGAGCCAGACAGGTAATTTCTTCATAAGGGTATTTTAGTGATGACTTTTACACCATGTCATACTTAACCCACCATTTGACCTACTTAATCTAGAGGAAGATGTCACTGCCCATTGCAGGGGTGGTAGAATACATGATCTTTAAAACGTCCCTTCCAACCCAATCTATTTTATGATTCTACCTGTCTAAGCTCTCCCAGGCACCTGATTCAAGTCTCTAAGGAAAACAAAGGGATGATAAAAATTGGATTGAAACTGAACAGATTTGTCAGAATTGCTTTAACTGTCCTATGAATAAAGAAGTCATAGATTCAAAATTGATGGACGTAATTGAAGCATCTTTAGCCCTGCTAAGTGCTGTCAGGAAGTTGTCAAGTTGTCTTGAGACAGCTTTGGTGACACACTTGTCACCATTGGTGACCTCAATGTCACTGCAGCTGAACTTGTGATGGAGCAGGTAGCAGTCTCAACAGTGGGACAGCAAATACAAGTGAGAACTAAATTCCAAGCAACGAATTTCATGCCAGACATAATCCAGAATCAGAATAAATTATTTTTCTTCTAAGCCATAAGGTGTAGTGAACACGCAGTGCAAGACCCCAGTCTGCAGCCAAGTGGCTGGTGGGATGTTCCCTAGCAAGGGAATTAGTGAGTGACCCCTGCACAACTTTGTCCCTGGGATGGTCTGTCTGGGGAGTGCAAGGAGACTGGGGAGCAACATCCATTCACCACTTGCTTGTCAACTTGCATTTAATTAAAGGAGCAGTTAAATTCCTGAGTTTGCTATTTCCCCAAACAAGAAGATTTCCCAGATACCGGGGTTGCTCCTTGCTCCTGGAAGACCCTTGCCTGGCTCTTGTGCATAGCAGGCCAGTATGTGTGTGTTTGCATGCACATATCCCCTTGCTCCCTGCCACCAGAGGCTGATGCAACACTGATTTCAGGAGAAGCCCTGTGTGCAGAAACTGACCATGCCTTGCTGATGCAGGGAGCATTGGCTAAACAGTCAAGGATAAATCCAATCATCCTTGACTATTAAGAGGCTGACATGGTGAGAGAACAGAGCTGCTGCGGCAGATAGTTCGGCCTGCTGGCACTCAGGCTGTGCTGGTGTTTCAAGCCCTGGCTCAAGGTGGAGATGTGCCCTGCCCGTGAGAAAGGAACCCGTGCAGTCACTGTGGGTGCTTGCACAGCCTTGCTTTCACCCTGCTCCCTCCCAGGGCCCTGACCTATCTGTGCTGAGAAGTCCCAGGATCAGCCACCTGAGTTCTTTCCTAGATGCGAACAATGGCTGTGTCACAATGGCTGTATCTGCATCAGCTGCCTGGCTGCAGCCCAGCATGTCCCTCCACACAGCAGCATCCCCAGCCCCTGTCCCTGTCCTCAGCAGCAACATCTAGAGGCAGTGATGTCTGGGCCAAGAGTACTCTGGGTGTGGGTTTGCTGTGCTGTGCAGACCTAGTGAGACTGCACTGTCCCAAACACGCTATTGCAACATTTTTTCCACCCAGGAGGCCAAAGAGACAGGTATTTTGGTAGTTTTTTTAAAACCAAATCTCCTAAGTCAATAAAGAAGTCTGCTTGACATCCAAAACAGTGCAACTTCAGAAAGACAACTTAAACAAAGACAGAAAAGCATGCTGTGAAGAAGGGGATATTGAACTCTTCTCTTAATCAAAGGGACAAATATGGCTTCTTGACCACTGACGGCTCCCAGCACCACTACAAAAGTAGACTAAATGTCTGTGCTAATTAAACAGCATCTGCCATCTCCACAGGCTGTTTGAAAGTGCTGACTAGCTGGTGAACAGATTAGCACTGTCTGACTCCTCTACTAATAACTGATTCGTTACCCAGATTTGGCAATGCCTTTCTAATTGTCAGTTAGAACTGCTGACATTCCTGAATATTGCTCCTCAGATGTAAATGATATTTATTTAAGGGTACTGTGGACTCTATTTTGATTCAACAAGTTCAAGTGAGCTTACCTGGAAGGACCAAAACAAGTTTTATCATCTGGTATCTTTATTTTGTAACAAACCTGTCATTAGAATTGTTTCCCTTACAAGGACATATTTTAAATCATATGCCTAAATTTTGGAAAGTATTTTGAGTTGGGTTGGGATGGATAAAGCTGCTTTGCAGTGGGTTTAGTCTTTGAGAAACCATAAAGCCACTCTATTGATAAGTGAAGTTTGAGCACATTTATTTTGAGGACATTTATTAAAAAAAATATTTTTAAAGCAGAAATGTAGATAGTTCCACATTCCTCTTAGAAAAAAAAATCTAATGCTGAAAGCATACAGCTATATTTTGTCTGTGGTTTGTTTATGTAGGTTATATACCAACTAAAGAAAGTGCCTTTTCTGAAAATCTCATTAGTGTTATTTGTGACACCATCTTTTTAAATAGTCTGGGAAAAATGTTCTGATGAAAATCATAAGCATGTAGTTGTTTTAAGTTCAAAATATCAAAATATGAAGTAATGAAAAGTTGTGGGTTTATTCAGCTTTCCCCTATTTCAATTTCTTTATGCTTTTTTACTACAAGTCTGCTGAACAGATGGCCACTAGCTCCTGACAACGATACTTCACTAAGTCTTGGCAGGATGATGATGGCTCAATCACCCATTAATTCCATGGAGGATAATGGCTGAAAGCACCAGATCAGGTCACTCTTGTTGACCAGATTGTGCAAATCTGTACTGGGATGGGGGAGGGGGAGGAGAAGGGGGGAGGGTTTCACTGATTCATTTGAAAGCTTTTGAATTTGAATGTGCAACATTCATATGTCAGTCATTTTGAGTCTTATCACAAATCCCCACCCTGTTCTATTGTGATCCTCCCATCTGGTGAAAAAGCCTTAATATTTTTTACCTACAATACAAAAAACACTCTCATACATGATTGATTTTCAATTAATACTGCTGCTGTGAGACAGTCATGACATAGATGTGATATCTGATCTTCATGCACACCTAGCGGCCAAGATGCAGCCCACCATAGAGACTGACCCTGGAGGCATCACACCCTTGCCAGCTGGGTGCTGCACATCCCTGAGGACTGGGCAGGCACCTGTACAGCTGGTCCCTTTTCAGGGGCTGCCGCTGGGAAATGGGCAATCTGTCCTGCAGGCAGCATGCAGTAGGAAAGGGAATCACACTCCATCTCAGACCCCCTTCATCTGGAATGCAGCTTTGAAATGTCCCCATTTCCTATGCAACACAATTTTAAGTGATTCTTCCACTTTAAAAAAGTAATTAGTAAGAAAGGAAATGGCAGATCACTGATAAATACTGCTATTTTAATTGTTTTCTAAATGAAAGAAATACAGAATAAATTTACTTGCCTAATTTCTTTCCTGCCTGCTTGCATTTTACATTTTTCATGTAGTTGTGTGGACACTCTGCAATCTGTCTCACTAATGAATATAGACAGTAGCAGTAGGCAGGGAGTTGCTTATTTGCATCCTTTGCACCTCTGTGTGAAATTAATTACCAGAATACGTTATACTGAAAGGCTCTTGGAAGGTGGTCAAAACACTTGAAAACCTGAGCTGTCACAACCTGATGAATTTCTCATGCAGCTCCAAACTGTGGAGTCCTTATTCAGCCCCCAGCAAAGCAAAACTCTCCAAAGGCTGGGAAGAGGTTGAGATTTGCAAGGAAAGATGTTGAGCTGGGAGCCATCGCCTCCTACAGCAACAGCTACGGCTCCAACAGCTGGTATATCCAGATTTAGCAATTGCCCCAAAGATGGGTACAGGCACTCCAGCTGATGCACAGGTGAAAAGACTGTGGAAGGGATTTTGGCATCTGTTAGGAGACCCCTAGCACTGCTTCCAGCAAAGATAAATGCTAATGGTAATGGCAGGCAGAGGAGGCTGCTGCAGTCAGTGGCAGCCAGAGCTCACTCAGCTCAGTGATCCTCTTGAATCACCTCCCCTGATCTGGGCCTGGCTGCTGTCAAGATCTGGAGAAAAAGCAGAAGTAAAATACAATGGAAAGGCAAAACAAAAAAGTGGACAGGTTTAGTGATGCATGGAAAGTATTCATACCCTTAGGGCTTGCTGCGCAGCAGAAGCAGAGATGAGCCTTCTCTCAGAAGGCACTGGCCACAGACAGCCTTCTACACACAACTGTCTGGTTACCTAAAGCCTGATGTCCCTCTCCTCTGAGGCAGAACAAACAAAAGATGCATTCTCATTGTAACCCTGGGAGGCAGAAAAAAATTAAATACTGTGAGTTGTCTTGTATCGATTGTGCGTTACCGATGTTGAACCTGGATATTTTCAATTAGTGTGTCCAATCATCTGCAATTTATGATGACTAATCACCAGATGAGTGGTCACTTTGTTTTTAAACCATCCATGCACCTCCACTTCTCTGGATGCTCCTGGAGAAGAAATCACCAAAGTCCCAATGCTGAGAAGAGAGTTGATACAGCAAAGCTCAGCTAATGACTAGAGCTTCTTCAAAATTCAAAGCTATTGAACTCCTGGTCTGGACTGATTCTTCTCTTTCTGTTTTTAAGACATCTCACCACTATATATGTTTTTTCTGAAGCATCCATCTTCACCAATTGCCTGCCTAAACTGAGTCCAGATATTCTCCAAATATTTTTGATGAGCACAGAAAGAGTCATCCTGCACAATACCTGGGATCCAGCCAGGACTTGTGTCTGGTAGCCATACTATGAGGAAGGCACAAGGTGCCAGCCCTCAGCATCCCTCCTGGCAGGAGCAGCATCACCACCATGTCCACTACGAATCAGCCAAAGAGGACCCACTGGACAGCTCTGTTCAACCCTAGCCCTGCCAGTGGTCTGATATGAGACGTTGAGATGATGCTTATGAAAAAAAAACGCACCCTTCCTTTGCCCCAGGGCCTGAGGGTCCCTCTTGTTTGATGTGTTTGTAAATAAATCTCCATTTCCAAGGAGACTGTTTCCTGTTAGACCCTATTAAATGCTCCTCTTCTTGTCCTGGCTTCCTGTGTTTGAAAGACTTGAACACTGTTTGTCGTTTCATCATACCAAAATGATCCTAAATGAAGTAAAGACTCATTTACAACTACATGAAATGGATGTAAACAGTGACAAATACAGTTACAAGCATGTGGAGAGATGACCAGAGAGTTTCAGTTGAGGGAACAGACCAGACCAGACCAGTGCTGTTGCAGGGGCCAGGACGCATCCACTGAACTAACATTTCAGCTCTGAAAAAAGACTGAAAGGAATGTCGGGGAAATATTTTCTTTCCACAGCTTCAGAATGTTTGGATAGTTCCCCTTAGTTTATAAAGGAAAACATGTATAAAAAAATTAATAAACTTTGTTTTATTTATAAACAGTATTACTACCCTAAGGTGGCAAGATACATTCTTTACTTTCTGTAACTATTATCTTCTCCTTCGTACTCATATGTAACTTTAATTCCCTTCAGATAATAGACACACACTACACGTGAGGATATGCATTTCAGCACGATAACCTGGTGGAGCAAATCAGTATTTCTTCCTAGACATTCCCTTGCCATTCTCTACAAAGGCTTTTCCATATGGATTTTTAAAGAGATTTCTATAATCACCTCAGTGAATTGTTGACTTGGTTACAATCTTTTGAATTCAACACCGTCCACCCACTGGGTTTAGATTCTGTTAGCCAAAAGTTCACATTGTGCAGCAGCAGCTGCATTGTGTACCTGCTGCTACACAATGTCATGTGGCACATGACATAAACTAAGTTGGATATCAAGTTGGACAAATTCAAATCCTTCACTTAGGTGAAGGAAAATCTTGTGACATGCCTCCCCATGTGAACTGGGAGTACTTATAAGTCATCCATAGCTTCAAAACAATTTTTTGTTGGAATTTGTGACTAGTTTAGAATAGAAGTGAAATTCAAAGACTTCACAACATGTTTATCAACCATCTTCCAACAGTAAGGAGAGTCAAAGTATTATGTGCATTTCCATTGGAACTAGCTTGCAATTAACATCTATACTTTAGGCTTGCACAGATAGTTTCAAGTTCAGTTTTCAAAAAAATCACTAACCTAACAACTAGGTACTCCTAGATTTCACAGATTTTTCCAGTGAATAGTCATGATGGCAAGGACAAATTTAAAATATTTAAATGTCATTGCATAATAGAATCAATGAATAAAATAATCATTTAATAAATTATGCTTCCCTGGAAAAATTGGTCAGCTTGTTCTGATTCAATTCTTTCCATTATACATAAATGTTAAGGTCGCTGTGAGTTTTGCCGCTGGCATTAATGGGGCTCAAGATTTCCTCCTAAGAATGGATTACTGAGAAGGTCAGATTTTGTACAGAAGTTTAAACACAGACATTTCATGTAGACATTATGAAGTCCATCATACTGTGGAATGATTAAGATTTTGCAGGAAACCTATGCCATGGGAGCATGCTTATTTGATCAGGTCTTTAAAAAAAATTGTTAAGATGGGAGTGAAGTTACATTTATCACAAGTTCAGGGACATTTATTACCAAGTGCAGAAATGAATAGCTTTGAGAAGAATGTTCCTAGAGTATCCTAAATGCTAGTAAACTTTTTAGTGGTGGTGTTGCTGGTGGTAGTTTGGGGAGTTTTTGAGTTGTTTTGTTTTATTTTGTTTTTTGATTTTTTTTTTTTTTTTT
>VYXF01001694.1:183164-230998 GCA_013397295.1 Polioptila caerulea
TTTGTATTGGCACAAGTTATCAACTTCCTATTTCTACACAATCCAGATGATCTTGCTTTCCACCTTGTGCAACTGCTTCTCAGGAGGGATAAGGATCCATGTTGTACTAATAAAGGCAGTTTCTCTTACACAGTCTTGTAAACTATTGGTTAAACTACTCTGTGTGTCAAGAAATGTCACCTGAACCCAGTTCCTTTGCTTGTTTTCTCTTGTTATTTCTCTCCACTTATGTTGACCCATGGTCTGTATTCCTAAACTTAGAACTGGCGCCATTCTAAGTTTTCTTTCACTTTAAATTGAGGAAAACATGTTCAAGAGATATCTGGATGTAAAACCTTCAATCATATACCTTAAGTGCTTATTGAGAATAAATACTGTTACACGGTTCCAGGAAACATGTTTGTCACTGAGTGCTTGTAAAGGGTCTGTAGTACCTTTATGAGCAGGAAAAGGACAAAAAAGATAAAGAGCAAGAAAACTTCCATTTTCATACTCTGGTTTTCCAGAAGTAAATTTGCAACTAGTTTGTTTTGAGAGCTAAAGAGGATTCAATTACAGAAATACATTGGCTAAAGAACAGTTTGTAAAGGGATTACTCCTCCACTTCTGTGTTATTAATGTACTATAAGTGACATTACACTCTAATGAATGCTAAAAGGGAAGGACATTCCTCCAGAAGTGCTTGTATAGACAAATAACAGTTGATGCTGTGCAAATAAAAGAGATCCGTATGAGCATTTTCCTCCAAATAGAATATTTTTTTTGGAATTACCATTGTTACTTTACATCATGATGGCACACATATTTTGAGACTAGGTTGCCTTCTACAAAGAAGGACAGGAGAGTTACAGAACAGGAAAACAGGCAGTGAGTGGAAGCCTCTTATTAACAGCAAGTACATTGAATATAACATAGCATATTACTCTGGTTAAAAATTGCTTCACTTCACTTTCACAAAGGAAAAGGCCACTTTGCCTTTCTAAATTTCTCCAAATCGTACTCATGTGCAGAGAGCTGACGGCAGCTCATGAGGATGACATGCACATCTAGTAGACTATTTTCGTGTTTTACAACTGTGCTGAGTTCTCTCAGGGAAACCACGATCAAATGCAGAAGCAAACACGTTTTCTAGCAGACAACCAAACTTTATGATTAGTAATTGAAACAGCAAGAAGGAACTAAACTAATTAAAAAAACCCCACAAGCACAAGCATCCATGCCTTTATTACATGTAACTGTCATTCTTCACCTTATACTAGTAAGGGAATATGAAAAATACAAAGTATTTGAAAGGAAATATAGGATTGAACTATGCCAGGATTTACCTTTTGACAGGAAATCCTGTGTGAATTTCTATTTGCTTTGCTACAAGTGCTGATGTTGATAGTATTTTTATATACCTGCTTCTAAAGGTGATGATCCCGCTTCCCTGCAACATCCCTTGCAGATATGAAGCCATAATCAAACGCAAATGGGGACATCTGTTTTTCAAGTCTGCACCTAATTCATTTCCATGTAAGCAGAAGGTCTGCATTCTCCAGACTCCCCTAGGGCTCCCAGCCTCAGGCTCCCCTATCACCCTGAGCCCCACAATGCAATTAGCATGTCTGAATCTGCCCTTGCTTGCAAAGGTGTAGTCTTGCCATGAACTCACTGCATCAGGAGATCTCTCTGCTGCGCCAAGACAGCTTAAAGGTGCAAGAGAAACATGAGCAGATATGATTGTTATCAAGAAGATATTTCTAGTTTAGCAACCACAGACTACTGCTTTCTCTTCCAAGCAGAAAAAATAAGCCATTTTTTCTTGTGTTCTTGCAGTTATTGAAGTAGTGTGTCTCTGTGAGATTATTCTGATTGGACTATTACCCTGAATCATTCTGTCTGCATCAGCAGATGTAAATAGCCTTTTTTTCTGGCCTTTCTTCCAGCAAATACTTTTATTCAAGTGCATATTTCTGGAAAAGTCAATTGAATGTAGTGTATTAATTGCATGAACATGTACTTTTCCCACTGTGAATGTGAGTTCAAGCATAGTATATTTCAAATCTTATTTCCCACAGATCATCAGATAACCTAATTTTTCAAATGCGTTTCATTTGAAGGGCCTTCTGACTTAGACTTCATCCCCCTGAGGTCTTTAGTTTTCTACAGCATTTTTGCTTTTTCAAGATATCCCTCTGCATCCCATGGACAACCCCACACTGGAGCAGGTATGTGCCCAAAGGAGGCTGTGGCCTTGTGGGAAGCCCATGCTGAAGCAGGCTTCTGGCAGGATCTGTGACCATGTGAAGAGAGGATTCCACACTGGAGCTGGGAATGAGCGTAAGAAGTCCTCACCTTGAGGAAGGAGGAATGGCAGTGACAGCATGCCACACACTGGCTGCAACCCCAATTCTCAGTCCCCTGATGTCGCTTGTAGAAGAGGTCAGAGACAACTTGTTGAGCCAAGGAAGAAGAAAAGAGTGGGAGAAAGGTAGTTTTAGGTTTAGATTTTATTTATTATTATCCTACTCTGATTTGATTGCCAATAAACTGAACTAATTCCCCCTAGCTGAGCCTTTTTCCCTGTGACAGGTCTGTGGGCTAGGAACTGGTCACATACTTGCCTCTTGGCATCAGGGACTTCAAGCAGGACCTGGGTGTGCAGGATGACTGGAACAAGACTTGCAGCCTGCAAAAGCCTTTCCTCTAATGCATTTTTTACAGCTTCTGAAATATTTAACACAATATCTTTCTTGTGTTACTCTGTAGAAATTTTAATTAGTGAGAGTATTGCTGGGTGAAGTAATGCGCCAGCGCTTTCCTCAGTGAAATGCCGGCTGGGATACGTCTTTCCCCAACATGTCTCTGGCATGATCACACCTGAGAAAAGTGAAGAGGGGCCTCTCTTGATGCTCAACAAACCTGCCTTTATCACAGGGTAGGCTGGTACTTCAGAGCTGGATTCCTTCTCCTTTTGCCACTGAAGCACATAATCTATCCCAACGTCTAAGTCATGAAAGAAGAAGGCAATAATCATTCTCCCTAAAACCAAGTTACCTGTTTTCACCTTACCCTGAATAGCTGTGGATATCAAGCTTTAATTTATTAACTTTTTACATACATGGGGTCAAATTTAATCTTGCTAGCACTGTTTAATCAAAGGCAATATTGCTGAACCCCTGGTTCAGGGCTGGAAGCTGATATTTAAACCATAAGCTGGTGAAACATTTCATGGTACTAAATGACTTTGTGTACCCAGTGATGCAAAAGCTGACCTTTTAATCTACAGACAGAGAAAGCTAAAAATGCATCCCCATTCAAGCTGCTACGCAAATCTTTCAGAGTGGCACTCCTGGGTTATGTCCATGGAAACCAGATCTAACAAAAGTGCTGCCCTTAAGGGTGAGAAATCCAAAGCCCACCCATTCTCCTGCACTGAATCCTTGCAGGCTTCCCCTGAGCCATCCCTTTGGTTCAATACAGAAAATCCCCCTTCAATCTAGCTTCTCCTCTCTTCAGGTAAATCCATAGAATGGTCTTGAGTCAGATATAAGACATGACCAAATATTTCAATGTATTGCAACATGAGGAACCATGCTCAAATTGTTTAGTAACTAGCAGAAGACTCTCCACTGGTGCCAATATGCCTTTGCTTTTTGGGCCAGATCAAAGCACTTGAAGTCATAGCTTTTACAAACATAATCAGAAGTGCACAGCCTCTTACTACCTGGCAATATTATTTGTGGGCTGGAGGAACAAAAGACTGGCACAAACCAAATCTATCCAGTCTAACACAACCATTTCATTTGGAATATATCTTAATCCCACCTTCTTGTTTTTTGAACATTTTTAAACACTTGTATAGTTGTATAGCAATGGTTTCTGCTAGCCTGTTTATAGTCATCCCTAGTTCTCAGATCAAAGAACACCATCTGCCCTGGGTTCTTCTGTGCTAATACAGTGTGGGAAAAATAACAGCAAACCCAAACTAGGAACATCCTTCAACTGTGACCTGTGAGGCAGGAGGTGAAAAGGGGAGGCAGTAGGAGCAGCACCAAGACTGCATCTGTCTCCCTGCCAAAGGCTCTGGAAATCTCTTTCCAGCTGGTTCACCAGGCTCCCAAAGACTGACCACATGCGCTCTCACTACAGGAGTATTGTACAAGAGTAATCAAAGAAGGAAATCAAATAGCCCTGTTGGGAAGGCCCTCCAAGTGCTATAAACTTTTAACAGTTATTTCTTCTCAGAGTCAACCAAAATATATCTGTTTTCTAAAAATCAGTGTCTGAAGGAAAAGCGGCAGGACTGCTCTCTCAGGATCCAGCACTACTGTTGGGGGTCTTGCTCCAGGAGAGTGCCTTACTGGAGACAGCCAGATACTGGCACACTTTGCAGGTGCTGCTGAGGCAGGGAAAAATGTTTGATGCATGATTTCACCTGGTGACATCCTATGTTTAATACAACTTGGAGAGCACCAGGCAGCTGAGGAGTGGCAGGAGTAAAGTGCTGCAAACAGCAAAGCAAGTGGTAGATGGAAACACAAACTGCTGGTAGAGATGCTTGGAAGACCACAGGTAGCTGTCGACTGCCACAGCCCTCTGTGCTGGCTCCTGTCCCACTGCTCCACCAGGCCAGGCTGCTCTCACACACTCTGCCAAAGACCCAAGAGGATCTTACACCCTCCGGTAAACACAAGGAAAAGTTAAGGGAATTGGCCAAACTCTCAAATTTTAAAGACTGCTAGGATATAATACAAAACTACTGGAATAAACAGGGATGAAGTCGGCATTCCTGCTTCACAAACTGTGCCAGCATTTCTGAGTCTTGGCTGCCCGAACTTTAGCTCTGGTTGAAAACTTCCATGTAACTATGGTAATGAGCATATTTTAGGCCAATAACAATAGTTCATGGGATAAAGAGTAGTATTTCCCAACACAGATTATGTTAATCTCCAGTGCATTGCTGGGTGTATTTTTGTAGCTAACTTATTGATGTTAGCTTTATAACCTCAAACTATACGTAGAGATCATAGCACAAGGTTTGTTTGCATGTATTTTTATGGCTTGCTTGCTTATTTAATGATTTATGGGCATCCTTAAATACTGCTGTTCTGCATTTGAAATGCTCCAGGAGCAAATGGAAGGGACTTGAAAGAGCTCCATCTCTTGTCCTGGTGAGAATGGGGAGTTCAGAGGTGTAAGCACTCCTTTATGCCCTTATCTTCTGCCCTCATTAGGGGCATCTATGGAATCCATTCTCTATTGGTCTGGGACAAGTGAGCAAGGACCCACAGGACTCAGCTCCTCCTTCCTCACAGCTGACTTCAGCTCAGCCATTTTCCATGCAAGGCAGGGCCTCCCTACGCCTTCACAGGATTCCTGCATGCCAATTTATTTTTCAAGGGTTTGGGAATGGGGCACTCTGACAAACTCTCAAAAAGGCTAGAGGAGCACTTCTTTTAGGGAGAAAGTTAAGGTTGTTGCGAAAATGATACTGTAGAAGGCAAGTCTCAAATTTCCCAGTATTGAGAGGTTTGGGTCAATTGGGCTTCAAGTCTTTAAGTATTGAATTGATGTTTTGGAAAGTACCAGGAATCATCAACCTCCCTACCTGATAGCATTCATTTTTCAGATGCTTCAAAAATGTAACAACAATGTTGCTTTTCCTTTGTAGTATGATGGCTCCCACCCAAACAGCCATCAATTCCAGCATCACCTAAAAGAATTGTAGCAGAAAAAGGGCTGGGGAAATGCCATTATCGGCATGCAGGACAACAGCCCAAAACCTGCATATGCGAGCACTCTTTCTGCATTCACGCTTCTTGGTGCTGCTCATGCCAACAGAAATCTGCTGCATGGGAGAGGACCAGAGAATCCCGAGGGCAACGTCACTCCTGCAGGCCACTGCAGGCAGGTGTTGGGGAGAGTGGATGGCAAGCCGAGAGCAATGCAGGGTGAGTTTGCACTGAGACAGGAGCATTGGCCTCTGCCAGCACTGTGCCCACCTTGGCTCAGCAGACTCCAAAGGGAGTTCAGTGTTGGATCAGTGTCCCTCACCAAGGAGACTCTGAAGAAATGCTAGATGCCAAGTCCCCTTGAACAGTGAAGGATTTGGTCTGTGATAACATGACATACATGAAGACTGGTGCAAAGCCAGACAGCCTATTTGTGGAGGATTTGGTTATTTTTTTCCCCTGCTGTGCGCTGAAGAAGTTGTGACAGTCCGACAAATGCTGTACACAGCCCTCTTTCTGTGGTCCATACCTCAGGGACCCTTTGACAGAAGGACGTTATACCTCCCTACAGAACACACTTGCTGCAGCAAATCAGTATTTGGGCTTAATAGAGCTGGGCCATTTGGAGTTTTAGAGTAATCTGCACATGAAAAGCATATGTGTGTGGGGCAGGCCATATCTACAGAACATGCTGTGTCAAGTGACCCCAGAATAAATTTATCCTCTCTCCCTTCTAAGGCATAGCAACTCTCAGAACAGATTGAGCATGTGTGGGAGTTTCAGAGCCCATTGAAACATTGACTCTGAGAACGACAGTTTTGCTCTTAGGGCTGAATTTTGACAAGAAGAAAAGCAGGTGGAAACATAGCAATGCTACAATTCATATTCCCAGAGCTGTCAGAAACTCCCCCAGCTGCCCATAAACCATGTCCTGCTGTACATGCAACCCCAATTTCCTTCACTTTCTCACCTTAATCCAGAGAGAATTAGTCTGTACCCTCATCACTTTTTTCTAGTATTCTCTCCCTAAATATTCTTGGGTGCAACCACCATACTTCAAGTGGATGACCTGATGGCAGCCCAGAGAGTACCGGAGGCACAGTGTGATGTCCAGATGTAAGCAACCAGTAAATGGTGTACTGCAGCAGCAGTAACATTTGGATGGCATATGTGTTTTTTAAAAGGCCTTCCATCTCAGGAGTTTCTTGCTCAAATTACCCCAGATTTGGCCTCTTATCCACACTTGGAGAGCAGCTTTCAAGGGAATTCTACAATTCATAATAACTATTTAGGTATGTCTGCATTGCTCAATGCAATGTACTGGAAAGCTTACTCAGTCTAACACCAGATAAGCTAACTCCCAAACTGGAAACATCACAGCTGCCCCAAACAGAAGACATACTGCCTATATCCAAACTTATCTCCATACATGCTGTGTCATTGGCATGAAGGTTCAGTTGGAGTTTGCTCAGGTCCCAGTGAGGCACCACACTACCCTGCACAGACATGCTTTCAGAATACAGACAACACTGTGAAAGAATGTTAACCTTGTTTTCACCCTGGCTTCTTTTAAAAAAAAGAATCTTTTGTAACAACACTGTTTCTATCTGTCAATCCCATATGCCTCTCAAAAATGCTCGATCCTATTGCTCTCCTTGTCAGTTAAATTTAACAGAGATAGAGGCTTCAGGTGTAAGAGCATTAGGTGGCTACATATAAGAAGAAAACCCAAATGAATATTCCCAGTGAGGGAAGCGCTGCTGTGGGAGTTCACCTCCAGCTTTGGACAGCTGGAAGAACGAATGGGAGAGGGACCCAGGAAAGCAGGCTGGTAGTGCTCCATGGTGGCTAGAGACAGAAAATCCAAAGACCAGCCCTGAAGAGAAGGGTGGAGCTTTAAGCAAACACTCCTCCCGCATGTTTTAACTTCTCACCATCCAGGAGCGCCACTTAAGATAACAAAAGGCACTAAAAGGCAGAGGCTTTTATTACTTAGCTAGAAAAGCAATTGTACTTTTCATGTTGCTTTCATGCCACACAGCAAATCTGGGAGTTGTATTCCCCAGCTGCTCCTTGGTTGCAAGCTCCTTGGTATCTCTGGTCCCAGTGTTGCAGACAGACAGAGGCCAGAAACCTCTGGCCTCTGTCACAAAATCTTTTATGTTGGGATGTACCTCTGAGATCATCAAGTCCAACCTTTGTCCCAGGCTGGGACAGGATCTCTGCACCAGAGCAGGAAAGGTTGCATTGTGTCTGACAGCTGCCTCAGAATATGTCTGCAGAAATTGCAATTGGCCATTTCTAACAAGCTCCTAGCAAGGGAGAGACCATGGGCATGGGGAAGGAGGGCTGGCCCAGCATAAGCCAGCACTTGTCTGTCGAGACTCATCAGCCCAGCTTTATCACCTCTCCAGCAGTGCGACTGCAGTTCAGTGCAGAGGCACACCTCTGCAGCTGCCAACAGGCACCCTCAGGCTCCAGAAAAACATATAGAGAAAAACAGTACTGTAATTTATGCCACATCTTATCTCCTCCTTTCACCACCAGGATGCAAATTAGTCATAGCTTTAGTAAGTGATTACATAAGCATCATATTAATTCTGTTCATGTTTCCCCAAAGAAATCAGCAAATCGTTAGAACAACTTGGACTCAGCTTTATTTCTCAGGCAGCATGGACTAGCTGAGGTGCAGTCATTTATCATTTCACAATGAAGATAATCTGGTTAACGAACCAAATTTCCTCCAGAAGAAAAAAGAAACAGCAAGCAAATGGGCAGCGACAATCAAAAGCCGTGAGAGGGTTTGGAGGAGAAAGCAACTTTGTTTCAGCCCATTGTTTTTTGCATTGTATTCTCTAGAGCTGCCTGATGGTTCATTTGTCGACATCTAGAGTATTCTATTACACAAAGCATTATTCAAAGATACAGGGAAAGACTGCACATTTGCAGATGGAAAAGGTCTTGAGGAAGTTCAATATAAAAATGCCCAGAACTCTCCATCCTATATGATTTGGTAGCCCCAGAGGACCCATCAAGAACACCTCCCACTGACTGCCACCTCCTCCGACTTCTGCTGAATGATACATGCACAAGTTTCACTGGAAGGAAAAATAGGTTTGATGAGAAAATTTCCTGCTGCATTAATTTTAAGTGCAACAATAGGGCAGTGAGAATGAGCTCTTGGCAGGCACATCAAATCCCCTTAGCACAGCTTAGAGTAACTTGAATCATGCCAAAGAAGAAGAACCACAGAGCCTTTGGCCAGCCCTTCCTCTGCTCCTCCTCGTTGTTAAGTGCCTTTCTGGGAAGAAGTAGCTTCTTGAAAACCTGCATGAGTTAAGGCAAAACCTGCCTGACCCTTCTTCAGGCACAGGGCTTCTCCTGGCTGCAGATACCGGCTGACACTTATAACACCTGTCAGACCTGGGAGCAGGAAGAGGGCCTATTCTGTAAATAAATACATATTCTTTTATCTTCCCATGGAATATTCTCAGCCATGAGCACTCTGGAGGGAGACTGGCTGATAAAAAGAAGGAACCTTGAACTGCCAATATTATTGTTTCTTGATACAGACAACCTAACACTCAGAGGGGATGAAAGACAATGCCTTAGCATAGAACTGCAAAAAGGCCATCACGTGATTCCTTGCCTGTAAGCACCAAGAAACACAGACTACACAAACTTCTCTTCTACAAAATTTGTCAGCCTGGGGCTGAGTGATGCCACCTTGAGTTCCACTGTGGAGACAACCAGACACAACCAACCTAAAAAGCACAGGGACCACTGCACAGTGGATAGAGTTCACAACAGTCATGCTGCTGAAACACCCTTTGCCACAAACCCCATGGTGATGAGGGCAGCTGGCACCCATCAGCTTCCCTGGCCCATTCTCAGGGTGATGTTGGTCTGGTGGGTTTCCCTGGAGCTGCCCATTGCTTCCCAGTACTTCCTCCTTCTGCTCTTTAGGCTCAAAGCAATGCCCCTGCAACAACTTCACACCCCTCAGGCAAGGATTATCTGATTGGGGGCACTGAGAGAGAGCAGAACAGAATGGACTGTATCAAAAAATAGGAGGAATGTATCTTTTGCCAAGTTCTACACATGGAGAATGCCTGGGTTTAAAAAAATCCCAGAACTAAACATCCTAACAGTCTCTCTTTTGACTGTGCGTCATCTCCTCCCTTCATACAGGGCTGTCTCCAGACTTTCCCTTGAGGTGACATGGTTACCACACAAAAAACTGAACAGACATAAAAAACACCCTTTCTAACTAAACTGGAGGAAAATGTACTTCTCTGTTATTCAGTGGCCAAACAGTCAGTATACTTGTTTAGAATCAGAGAAACTGTGTCCAGGTCCCTCTTCAGCTTGACAGATTTTACCCCAAAATCTGCCTGCAAAGCATCCTCCTACACTGGTGCATTCAGGGGAGCTGTGGTTTCTTCCTCTCACCGACATTCTTCTTTGGATCAACATTTATTTGCCAGATTAGAGAGAGAGAAACAATCAACACTATCTCAAAAGACAATCAAAAGCAGAAATGAGGCAGACCAAGACCAATATCTACACACACATGCTAACACTGCATCACAAATCACTCTGATGCCCTGTGCCAGGCCCCTCTCCTTCCAGGAAGTTCCCTTCAGGAGTGCCCCAAGCCCTCTCTTCTTTTGGTGTAACAGGGATGAGCATGTTACTGCCAAAACTTGCTAAAGGGAGTCATGCTTTGGGTGCCTGTTACAAAAGGCCTTGCAGAATGCATGGGGTAAAATGAGTGCCAGAGTGACTGGCTGGGGCATAGCCTCTATAAACATGGACAACCCAGTGCCAAGAAATGAGAAGTGCTAGAAATCCTTGGGCCCCAGGCAATCCCTCCGCTTAGAGGGGGATTTGTACATTGAAACATTAGACCTGAGAGTGGTCAGTGGCGGTCAAGAGTTACATCTTTCTTCAGATTAAGTGAACATTCACTGTAGACTTGTTGGAGATGGGATGTTTCTTGCAAGATATTTTGTGGGCACCAGCTGGATTGAGTACCACAGCTACCTGCCTGAGCAGCATGAGGTCTGAGTACAGGATTGCAGGTAATGAACAGCCAAAGACTAATATAATAAGGAATATTTCTACACTTCTGAGAGAATGATTTTAACAGCCCACTTAACACTTCTTCTCTTTAGATTTTAATTATTCTGTACCCAAGGTGTTACTAAAATAGGCACAACCGTATTCTGTGAAAGTGATTTCTTCATTACATTAAGAGCCATAGAAGAACTGCTAGAGCATTCTTGTCCTCTGTATTGAACAATTTCATTCCCTTCTCTCCACCCATCTGAGGAGTTTAAGCCCTGAGACATTTAAAGCCTAGTACAGCAAAGTACTTTGGCACTAAATATACAAAAGTTCTTCTGGCACCAGTAATAAGAGAAGCTACTCTGAGTTTTATTTAGGAGATATTTAGTTGATAAAGCAGTGAAAAGCATTAATTAAAATTTCACTCTACGTGTCTAGATTATTTTACAATTACATTTGTGTCTTTGTAGTTCAACTACACCACACATTTTGCAGCACATGTCTGCAATTCAGAGGTCAATTACATCCAGGTTGCTTTGGGGGTGCAGAGGGCTGTTCTTTAAATATTCCAGAATTAATTTCATTAGCATAACATAATGTATTCCACTACATGATATGAACTGTTGTTACTGTACAGTGAAGTAGCTCAAGAGCAGGGGCTTTTCATTGACAGGTGAATTGTTTCCCTCAAATTGTGGAGAGATGATGGACGCTATGGATTATATTTCGAAGAGCAGAAACACAATATATTTTGGGATAACTGCTAACCTCCAATTATCTGTATTTCTTTGAAATCTCTGAATGATGATTTATTTCCAAGCTGAGGTTTGATAAATAGGGTTCCAGCCCTGAGCACAATTCTGAAGTCAAGCTTGATTTCCTACAAATGAAAATTCATTATGATACATGAACAAGTCTCTAACTATGACATCAAAAACACAATCAAGAGGTGAAATCATTCTACTGTGATAAGAACAGTTTTTATAAGCAGGTGAATCATTGTTCTAGATTGAACAAGGGAAAAGAATTAGGTTAGCCTTACCTTCTCTGTCTGCAATTCAAATAATTAAAAGTCAACAGAAGGTAGACTAAAATTAGCTCAAAACACCACAGCCATATAACAACCCAGAAATCAAAACACAGGCCTGTCCATTGTGACTTAAATCTTAACCGGAATGGGACTAGTCCTAAAATGGTTCCCATTTCTCTGTGGACCAGTCTGCTCCTCTTGTTTGCTTGCTAATTTCTGCTCCATCCTCTGGAGGAAGCCCTTTCCAGAGCTCACCTCCTTCAGGATGACAGTTTCCAGATTTTAAACCCAGATTTTCACAGTCCTGCAAAGATGCAGACCTCTTCCTGGCAGAGGCACTGACCCAGCGTCTTCTGTGCAGGGGCAATGACCGCCACAGTCCCCTTCCCAGCAACTCTGAATAGTGCTGCAGCTCCTAATTCAGCGTGTTACATCCTGACTTTGCCCAAGTGACACACCCACAAGGTCTTGGGTGTCAAGAGAGTGAATTGCCTTGTTGGGGTGTGCCAAAATGTTGGTGACCGGAGCCTTTCTTTCTACACCTGGCACAGCAAGATGTTAGGCAGGTTCCACCAGCATCTTCCCACAGATGGGTCAGATATCTGCCTAGATATCTTCAGAGACAGGAAATGCTGTCTCATCAGCTTCAACTTCAGGGCCAAGACAACTCTCCCATACTTTGCATAAGCAGGGGTACTCCATGAATATTGAATTTCAGCTCTGCAGTGCTGCCCAGGTGAAAATAGCTGCCTGGAAGACATGAAGACTGAAAATCACCCTACTGGCAAGAGGGAATAAGACCCTCTTGGGTGCATGTGTGCCCATGGATGCCTACTTAAATGCAGCATCAAGCTGGGAGAGGACACAAACACAAGGTGGCCTGGAGAGCTGGCCTTCTGCTGCCAGCATGAGTGGTGAGTGCACTGTGATAGAGTGTTCCAGGCTAGTGCAGCCCCTGGCAGCACGATGTCTGCATCTCCAGGCTCCATCACAGCCCGAGGCTGTTCATCACCTGATCCACGGGCACCAGGATATGGGTGAAGATCAAGCACCCGGAATGCATAATGCCTGCTTGCAGCCTGCTGTGCTGTATACTGGTCAGTGGACAAGCAGCTCCCTTTCCACCTACCTTGGCATATCTTGGTGGCAAAATCCAAGTTCTAACACAGCTTTTGTTTCTAGCAGGGAAGTGAGCAGTAATCAGGCAGGAAGATGCATGTGCAGAGCAGACCAGAGTGTGCCAGTTGCCTGTGCTTGCTCATACCCACTCAGACTCCCACAGATGAACAAGAATAGTACCTGATCACGTTGCACGTGTGGCTTGCCTTCACCTGATAAAAGTACTGGATCTTTAAGCAGAAACAATGCTTCCAAAATACTCTTTTGGTACTACAATGTAGTACAAATGGCAGGCTCCTGCAATTCTGCATTTGTACATGGTCAGATCATTCCTCAGCAGCAGCCAACAGGAGCAGTGTGTGCCTAGGAGGGTTCATCCTCAGGGCTTTGTGCACATATCTTAGCTGCCTCTTTGTTAGGTTCCCTGAAGTTAGAGGTGCAGGATATTAGAGCAGCAGACAATAGGATACTCCCAATTCTGCATCTCCTTTCTAGCCTCAGTACATGCTGCCTTTCCCTGTGGGATCCTTTCCTTTCAGAGTCATGACTACTCTTTGGATGAGACAGTTCTGGGTATCTGCTACATGCAGCTCTACTGAAGCCAGTTCAGAAACATAGGACTCTAACTCTTAAGCTACAAAAAGAAATCCCACAGTAATCCTATGGTGAATTTCTTATGTGCAAGACACAGAGTGGTTAGCTTCCCAGAAACTGCAGTTCAGCTGTGTGACTAAGGCACTGCTTCCAGCACTGGAGGGAAAAAAAAGCCAGGGCCAAGTGGAAGGTGTGCAAAACTCTGGGAGAATTTACAGGACCCCTGGAAGGAAAGAAGAAAGGATGGCCAGACCAAAGGATGCTGCCTGGACCAGGAAGAGTCATGAACATCAGTGCAGGATGTGAAGGACCCACACAGTACACAACAGTCCTGATCCTGATTTTGCTAAAATAGCTGGTCTTCCCTAATAGTCTCCAGTCTATGTCACTATTTACCTTCCATCTCTTCCATCATGTATGCATGTCCCTAAGAGCTAACACTGTCAGTGCACTGCAGAGCTGCAGTCCCAAACATCCCCCAGCCCAGTGAGAAGGGTTCTCCTCAGGCATGGCAAGCAGTGCTTGGCAGGTCACTGCAGCTGCACGAAGCCTGTGTGCACTTGTATCTTGCTCTTCAGCTCACCCTTCTGGCAGCCAAACAATTTCACCCTCTCACAGGCGCTTGAGGCATGAAGTCAGGATGATCCAGACCCAGAACTTGTACTTGTCTCAGAGCAACTCAGAATGCTGGCACCTCTGCAAAGCTCTGGCTGCTGAGGATTTCAAATGTCATTAATCTAGAGGGGTTTGACTTTCCTTCTGTTCCATTTTACTTCATTTATTTGCTCCTTCAACCAACAGTAAAATACTTTCCTTTAATTACTTACTACATAATTTTAATTTAAAACCTGAAAAATAAATTATATTCCCATTGAGTAGGAGCATGAAGCACTGAGATAATCTTGCCACTTAATGCCCCAGTATATCCGTGGGAGGGTCAGCTACTTAAGCACATCTGCAGCTTGCTGATTGTCTGAAAACCATACAGATTAGCCAAAAATCCAATTCACAGCTGTGGATGCTTCCTGGGCAACAGACTCTGCTGTTGATTTGCTAACACTGAGCTGACTGGTGGGAAAGAACAGGCACTATGAGGAGCTGCATGCTCTAGTCCATGCCTTCTTTTCATTGAGTGCAGAATGAGGTTAGATCAGCACAATTGTCCAAGGATTTTCTGATCCTCCTTTGCTGCAAAATTATCACCTCTATCTTCCTTACAGACCCAGAATGATGCTGGCAGCGCAGAGGAACTGGCTCACCCAGCATGGCATCTCCTTGCTCTGTGACAGAGCTGGGTCCAGTTGTTTGTGGCTTCTGCATGGACTGGGCAAGCTATAGTTGACTGGTGGCATCATTGCTCTTAAATGTATCTTGTGACTCTCACACCAAGTGGCACATTCACACATAAATGCAACATCTGGTTGCCTCATGTAGCACTGGTGTTTGCCTGCTGGTAAGATCCATGCCACTGGTCTGATTACTTAGTAAATTTTTTGGAAACTGCTTGTGGAACATCATTGGAAAGAAGAAGTGCAGGTTTCCAGCTCGCCTTTAGTCTCACACTATCTTGATGTCCCACAACACCCTGACGGAGGCCTAACATGGGTTTGGAGTTCAGACTGCATGACTTTCTGTCATGAGTTGTCCAGAAGACCATTTCTACCAATTTCAGTGTTAGCACTTCATTCATTTAATATTTACAACATGTCTTTGGGGAGGTTCATGTTTGCTAATCATCTGTTTCATACCTGTGGAGATTTGGGGCTTTGTTTTTATTTACACAAAAGCAGTTTGTGATAAACAAGGAAATGCTTGTATTATCATGTGGAAGATAGAACTTGTTGAAGCATGTCTGATTCTGATGTGTAAATGTTAACTGGATCAAAAAACACTGCTAGCAGAACCAAGCAGAAAAGGCAGTACACCAGTCTGGGTGAGGACCATCCTTAATAGACATCAAGAAGAAGGATTATAGCTTTGAAGAGGAAACTCCTCCACCCCGATATCCACTCCTATGAGATGGCTGATTCACCACAGAGAGGAGAGAGGGATCAAGGAAAAGTGGTGGATAGATTCACATATATGGAAAGGCAGGAGGACTAATCACAGCAGGGGCAGCAGTCCAGAGGGTGCTGGCCAAAACAGGCAGGTTGGTGAAGGAAGGCACAATTTGCAGGAACATATGCTGTAGGCTGCCAGGGCTGCTCCTCCTGGTGGGTGTTGGGGCCAGCCAGAAACAAAGTCTACATTCTGAGCACCAGCTGAGGTGTCATGGTCAAATTTCTTAGGCAGCAATTTCCCACTTGGTAAGTGCTAAGACATGGAGAAATGATGGTTCAAGTATTTCTCTGTCAGGTCCTCTGCCATGGGGTGTTTCTAGGGGAGCTTGGACCATTAGAGGGAATGTTTAGATACCTCTAGTCTGATGGATCCTGAGATGCAAGGTAAATAAGGCAAACTCCCCACCAAACTACCAGAGCCTGGTCTGCCCTAGGGATGCCCAGCAAGTTTTGCAGTTCCCAGTAGTGCTTTGTGGCTGAAAGCCAGAGCTCAGTCAGTGCCAGCACAGCATGGACACTTAGTTGTTTGAAAGAGTGTGAGGAAAATGTTTTGTTTGCAAATGACCCCTTCACTTTGGCTAGATGGATGAAGAGTGATACTGAGCAGCAGCATGGCTGTTCATGTAGGAAATACAGCTCATGGCTCTTTGTTGTTCATGGGCTTTGGTGCAGGGCAGAGGGAGAACAGTCAATGTCGCTTCCACCAACCACAGCAGAAGAGAGGCCAGGCCTGTCTGGATGAGGTTAAAAGAAAGGGAGACCAGTTGATGGGGCTGAATGGCTTCCATCTCTCACCTCACTCCTCATCAGTTGGATCTTCACCCTCTTAGCTCCCTTGGTAGGAACTAAGCCAAAGGTTACCCCATGCTGCCCCAGTGCTGTGGTTCTCTAACATCTACACAGATAACCATTTCTGAAATGCAAATTTCATGGATCTTAAAGCAAGTTATTTGATTTTCTTAAGCACATTTAGTGCATGATTCTTAAATTGTAGACTTTTGCACTTGCAAATAACTCTTAACACCATTACTGGGTGCAAATGAGGACATAGTCTGCAAACGATGAATTACTTGATTGCAGTAAATCACGCTGGTAGGTGTCTGTGTAGTCTCACTTGAATCCAGAAGGAGTTGCAGGTCCAATCATTAGACATATTAAAAGTATAAAATGCAAAACAGGAAGAAAAGTAAAGGTTGTTTAAAAAATTGGCGACAGAATTTGGAGGGCAGCAAACTAAGTCTACTATGCTCTTTAACCCAACGTGTAGATGCTATTACTATAGCTCATTTAGATACTGGTTAATACCAAGACTTTTTTGCATTTGTGTATTTTTTTGTAATGTGCAAACTAAAAATATTACATTGTTATATAAAATTCCCTGTAATTTTTTTTCTGATTTTACTGCAATGGTGGTTTTCTCTAAAGAGAATTATATTTATTACAGTATGACTATCTCTCAACTAAAACTCTTCTTCTCCCATGCTCCTTCAGCACATTGTATCCTCAAATGCTCACACAAACCCACAAGTTAAAGATGAAATACTGCGTATTTCAGAGTCTCAGCTCTGAATTTATATAAACTAACACTGAGTCAAAAAGGCCAGAAAAATTCTCTCAAGAAATGTCAGTTTTTCTTCATGATTATATCCATAACGTCTCAAGTGCAATTATTTTCTTAAAATAAAAAAAAAAAAGAACAACAAACCAAACCGTGTTTCTATAACAGATACCTTTTTCTCGGTAGATAACTCTAATAGTGAACACACGACACACAAACCACCATTTTCCCTGCCTGAGACAAAGTTATGGGTGAGACTTTGCAGTTAAGCCTTACAGAATGATTTATTTTGGAAGAACACGGTTGCCTTGGTGCTGTGCCTCCTCGATTGTTTGTGCTGGAGTGTCTTGGCTGTATGAAGAGTTACTGTTTCTTTTAAAAGCCACAGTAGCACACAGGAGAATCAAATCATCCAAGCAAGGAAAGGCTTATGAAAGGATAGCTATTACTTCTTTCCAAAACATTTTTTGGGGAAAAAAAACCCACAAGGTCAGAAGTTTACCTCTGAGTACATTTTTTTGGCCAAAGACAGCACAGATTTGACCCACAGGGATTATCACATTATGCAGCATGTCAGTGCCAAGCCCAGGAACAATGCCACACCAGTCTGACTCCTACCCACAGTGCTGCAGGCGGAGCTGAGCCCTTTGTGCAGAGGAAGAAATCAGCAAGGACAAGAACTCGCTGTTCAGCATTGCCCCCACACCAGGAGGCTTCAGAGGATGTTAGACATAGCTATTTACAGAAATTACATGCAAGAAGGTCACTGAGATTCTTGCTCAGGTAGCAGATGTCTTAAAGAGCTGCCTAGAAAAGACTTGGTCATTCTGCAGACATAATAACTAGCACACAGAAAGTCCTGAATCCAGCCATGGTAATCTTTGTTTACTGGTTGAAAAGTACAGGAGGGACATGTAGTCATTCTGATCATCTCTCTCCCCTTTGAACACTATGCTGACTACAGTGAAGGACAGACATGAGAAAAAAAAAAAAAAAAATTCTTTCCTATCAATTAAACTAACCAAGGATCCTGAGTAGTGTTGCAGAACATTCTGTTTCAATTCCAGTGAGCAAGAAAGCAGCCTCCCTGATTGCTTACCAATCCAGCTTCCCCAAAAATGCACTCTCGAGTGATTTTCTGCAAGGAATTCTTCCACAGAAAACTTATCATTAAAAGAGAGGAGAGTGTGTGGGTGTAACTGATCATTTGGAAGATATTTATAACTCTCTTGATAGAGGCTTGTGTGGTTGGACTCAAGAAATTAAGCAATTCTAACTCCAGAGATTGAATAGAAAAGATGTCAGTAACATTTCTCTGACAATGTTTAACACTTCTGTGACTGGGGGAAGATGGGTTTGTTTCACGCTGGCCTTGGATACACTTCCATATGTGTCTAAGGATTTTCCTTGCTGTGGGTAATGCAGTCATGCCCAAATGATCAGAGCTTCTCTCCTACGCACAGGTGTTTGCCTCTTCCATTTCTCTCCCTCCAAATAAATGTGTTTGTTAAATACACAGTTGCACTGTCACATCAACCTTTTCTGGTTGCCTGCTGTGTTACTCTAGCTGATACTCTGATTTGACTTTTTCTCATCCAATGCTTTTGCACTTCATTTAAACAGGTAAATGATCCATAACTCAGCAGGTCAGTATTTTGATGAAATTATCTTCAGGCCTCTGAATTCCAGTACTTAACAACCTCTGTCTTCAGTGCAAAACAGACTTCATTTTTATATAAGGGTATCTACTTCATAATAAAACGGGATCCATTAGCCTGTTTCATCTAATAGCTAGTCTGACAAAAAGGAAGATCATTCATGAATTTATCCCAAACTTTCACAGTAAGAACATGATACATGCAGGAAATGTTTGCCCAGAGACCTTCTTGAATATCCTTGTAGGTTTTCAAGACTCAAGTAGACAAAGCCATGACTGACCTCGCCTAATTGAACAATACTCTCCATTTTCAGCAAAAGTTTTAACTGGGTGATTTCCAGAGATCCCTTCCAAGCAGTAATTCTAAATTCCTGTGAATTTACATGTGTAGAAAAGTAGAAATTATATGTAAATTGTCTCCAGAATTATCTGTGAGTTATCTTGATGTAAGAAAACCCACATTTATTTTCAGTGGAGATGAATTTGGACAGGAATGCTCAGCCATCAAAGAAGGGGTGGCAGCAGCTGTTCTACTAACACAGAAAGAAGGCAAATGAATAATTGCACCATCTTTGTAATCCTGTTCCATCTATGGAGATATTTGATTGTTTTCTGATGACTTTTAAATAAGATTACAGGAAATAAATTGCAATCAGGAAACCTCAATAGAAACCTCATCAATAAAGGCAGGAAGAGATGTATGCCTGCATGTCGGTTTTGCAAAGGAATTCAGCTTGATTTATTTGCTGTGATTTTCACTACCCCATTTCAAGGCACTACCTTTGCACAAGCAAGTACAAAGTGGGGTCAAAGCATAAATTCCCTGTTGGGAATCAAGCAGGACTGCCCAGAGCATCTATCCACATCAGGAAGGCACTGTCTTACCCCGAGCACCATGCCTTCCCCTGCCCACCCTGTGCCAGGCTGATAGGCAGGGCTGCTCTGGCTGAAAGGATGGGCTGTCATGCAAAGGCAGCAGCCAAAGATATCTCCCTCTGAGGTCTCTTTTCTAATCTCTCAAAAAAAGCAGAGATAAATCATCCCAGACTCCTCTCTTATGAACTTCCCCATGTTTGCATTTAAAACCATTGTCGATGATTGCATGCTGAGAAAAAAAAAAAAATCTACAAATGAAGGGAGCTTGAACAGTGTAGTTAATTGGGAAAAAATTGGGGAAAAAAAAACCCAAACCAAAACAGTTTCAGGTAGGTTTTACAAACACTAGAACAATACAAATATTTCTTATTGCTCCAATTCCACATAACTTTAGGGCTCATCTTGCTTCCGGTCTCCCTGAAAGATGCAGTGTAACTGGAAAAAGTTCTTTGACACTCATGAAGAGTAAAAAAACTGCATTGAATAGCTGGTTTTCCTAGCTCCACACCTAAGAATAACATTTACAGTAAGGTGCATACAAAGAATCTCCCTATAAATATAACTCTAAAGACAATATTTAGTCAGTCATTGAGAAATGAACATAGAATTTTCCACTCATGTTATTGTAGCTGGTAAAGGTTTACATTCTGATTCTCATAAAAGGATTTATAGAGTGCTGTAAATTTACAAACCACTTTCCAAACATAGATAAAACATATTCCCTGACCAAAATGTTATGGAAGACAAATGTAAGAAGAGAAGCAGGAGGGATCCTGAGGAAGAATTAGAGACTACAGAGTTGTGAAAGCAAGAGTTAAGAGGATAGAAATGCTCTGGAAAACACACAGTCTAATTATTGAGTTTCTTGCATCAGCTCATACAGGTACAATCAGTTTCTTGAGGGACACGATTTCTGCTCCATACCCATGAAGGCAGAAAGTTCCTACTTCTTTCATTCTGGCAACAAAAAATCATTTAGATAATTAGCAGCAGATAGAGATCTGGCTCCTATATTTGAACCAAGGATTCAAAACTGAATATGTTCAAAACCAACCCAAAATCCAAAATATCCTGAACCGAAAAGAAAAACCCAATTTTGGGACAAAGACCTTTTCTAAAATGAACTTTTTTCAGAAATAAAAGTCAAAATATAATGAAGAGATTCAGTCTCCAGTTTTGGATCCTAACTTGTGGCCTAAACCAACTACACTGGAGATTGAAGCATGCTGTTCCATGCTTGATGAGACTTGGAAGCTCAGGGCTGCTCAAACACATTGAAACACATTGAAATAGCACAAAATAGTTGCAGCATTTTGCAGAATTCACGATAGAAATGTTTGTTAGAACTATTCTGTTCTAGCCATGCATTTTCTCTCTTCCTATTGGATTTTGCTGCTGTAGCAGTTCTTCTTTGAAATGCTCCATTTAGTTTTAGATGAGACAATGAACAAGTAAAACTCCATTCCATGAAAGCTTGTTTAAAAGTCTCATCTTTATCTAGCCAACCTAACTGATCAGGGAAAGCCAGTGGATGTGATCGTTTTGAGTTTCAGTAAAACTTCTGATACTGTTTCTCACAGCACCATTCAGTTCATAGCTGGATAAACACATCCTGTGATGGGAGAGCAGCTGGCTCACGGGTCAGGCACAAAGGGTTACAGTGAATGGGGTGACATCAGAGTGGTGACTGTCACTAGGGGCTTCCACGGGGCTCCACCTTAGGCTCTGTGCTCTTCAAGACCTTCATAAATTACTTCAACGCAGGATTTGAAGGGGTGTTAAACAAGTTTGTTGATAATACTAAGTGAGGAGGAGCTGTTGACTCCCTCAAAGGCAGAAAGGCCTTTGACAAATTAGAGGACTGGGCAATCATCACTCAAATGAAATTCTACAATGGGAAGTGCCAGATCCTACACCTGGAATGAGGCAGCTCTGGGTGTACAGACAGACAGGAATGAGAGGCTGGAGAGCAGTGCTGTGAAAAGGACCTGGGGGTCCTGGCTGATGGCAAGTTGAACATGAGCCAGCAGTGCCCTGGCAGCCAGGAGGGCCAACCCTGTCCTGGGGGCATCAGGGGCAGCAAGGCCAGCCAGGCAAGGGAGGGGATTGTCCTGCTGTGCTCTGCTCTGGGGCAGCCTCACCTGGAGNGGTGCAGACACTGATGTCTTCTCTGTGGCAACCGGCGACAGGATCCAAAGAAATGGCTTGAAGTTGTGTCAGGGGAGACTTATGCTGCATATTAGAAAAACATCCAGAAGGTGGTTTGACATTGGAGCAAGTTCCCCAGAGAAGTGTCACAACACCAGTCCCATCAGAGTTTAAGTGTTTGGACAATCCTCTCAGGCACATGGTGTGACCCTTGGGGAGTCCTGTGCAGGACCAGGAGTCAGATTTTGATGACCTTTTTGCATTGCTTCCAATTCAGAATATCCTGTTATTCTGTAATTAAAGAATTCAGCAAGTCACATATTCTCCTCCCTTTGCAACCTCCCTCTATCACTTGCCTGTTTTTATCTTGAGGAAGTAGCTCTGTAAATCTTTTTCATGAGAATGATAATCTTTTTGATACAATTTAGATATGCCCCAGAATCACATTCTGGACTGATCTCTCCTGTTTGCAAAGATACCCGTTTCTTTGTTAAAGTAGACTTGGATATCACTTCAGATCTAAATTTCTTTGCTTTGCCAAATTAGTGGTACAGGAGAATCAAAGACAGCCCCATTGGTTTAGCTGATTTTTTCCCCTCCCCTTGTGCTCCCCATTTGTTTGTATATTGTGAATCCTGCCCTATGATCCTCCCCTGTGTCTTCCCTATTGGTTAAAGATTGTACCTTCCCCCTGAGACCTTCCCCTTATATAAGCTCCTGCACACCAGCTTTCTCTGTATTTCATCCCTGACCATTCCTTGGAGCAAATCTCCTTAGAAACCATACAGAGAGCTCTCCCTCATTCTTGATCCTGCCCTCAATGCTTGCCAATCTGTGTTGGACAGCATCAGCCCTACAGCTGTATCTCAGACTGCGTTGTGTTCTGGGAACAGTCCAGTCTTGGCCCAGTGCCAGGGGCTGGCTGGGGAAAATCTGGCACCACATCAATTGTAGATACAACTATCTCATTTGACTATCTAAAATACTTCATTACAAGTCCAAAGGAGTGCAAAAAGAACCTGCATCCATTTTATTATTATTTATCAAATTGCATAGCTACACTGTTGAAACATTTGAGTGGTTTTGAACTTCCTTCTTACACAGGATGCACTGGAAACGGCACAGAAAAAGCCATGTACTATGACCTGCCATTAAATCTGGTTGGGAGCATCTCCAACACCTTCCCATGTTGCAGTCCCCAGGCCCCCTTGTGCCCCCGTCTCTGCACACTCACTACTTTGTTCTAGTTCATAATGTCAGCTTTGTTGATCATGCTCCTTTTTCTCTCTGCTCATTCCAACATACTACCTCACTCCTCTGTCTCCTCTTCCTTATGAAATTGCCCAGTATTAGGGACATAGGAAGTGCTGATGAGTATAACTAGCAGTGACTGCTGATCTAACTGATCTTCCTCTGTAGCTCAGTTTATTATGAACATTTAAAGAGATTTCCAGCTGGTCTCCCCAGGCAAGAAATAGAAAGCATGGAAAGAAAGGAGTCAGAGGCATGTTCTGCCAATTCCCTACAAACCGCAAGTAAACACTTTTTGAACCAGAGTAGAACAAGGAGCCACAGCCTCAGCCCTAGCTCAGGACCACATTACTTCTAATTACATACTGGGTTTGCAACCCAGGTATTTCCTTTTCATTCTGAGAGTACAGCATGACTAGAAGACAATCATCATCACGCCTCTTTAATCACATCTAATCAAATGCATTTCATTCCAGGTAAATTTCTCCATAAGCTTGTTGCTCTGGAATTTTAAATATATCTGTGATTTTTTTTAATGGTATAAGAGGAAATATAACTAAAGGAGACAAAGTAAAGTTGAGCCAAGTTCAAGAAGTCCAGATGTTTGTAAGGAAGGTATGAAAGTGTCAAGATCAAGATCACTTTCTAGTCTAGAAGTCAACCTGGAATAGCAGGCCAAGAACATTAAGGAAATTAATTTTGGTAGTTTTTCTGATTTTGTCTCTCATAAAAATGCTTTAACAAGAAAAACATCCTTTGAAAATTCTGTTTGGAGTCTCAAAATAACCAAGGAAGTGGAAAGGTGTAAGAAGCAACAAAATTCATTTATTTGAGGCTTGAGAATAGCCTTATGGCAGTATCTCCATCCTTTTGCTCAAACCTGGTTTAGGAGCCCTGCCAAGATTAAGTCCCTTAAAACACAGCTCACAGCAAACCTCTCTGTGATACCTGCTGTGATAAACAATAGTTATCTAAAGATTGATCCGGGCATTTGAGTACTTATTCGTCCTCTCGAGTCCTGTCTCTCTCCAAGTGTTTAGGGTCACCAAGCAGAGCAGCTCCACTACTGTTTGATGTCTCATGTAACAGAGAGCACCTTCAGCCTGGAGACACTGCTCAGCCCATGTGTGCAGAGCACTTCAACATCTTACAGCCAGCTGCACCAGCCTTTCTAAGAAACTACCCTTGCCACCCGGGCACCCGTCGCATGACTGAACTACACCATTTTCCTGTACTCACTTTGAGGACAGCAGCATCCTTTTTCTCCAGCACTGCCAAAGAGACACGTTCCACTTTCAGCACTCATGACAGCGCTGTGAAGACCCTGGGAAGTTTCTTATTTTTGTAAAGCCATGAGCTAGTCATTGCCTGTAAAATACAGGGTAAGTGTCTCAGCTTCAAAGTCCCTTGTGTCCTGCTCTGTGTGTCACTCACCTCTCACTTGCTGGCTGCTACTGCCAGGACACCATTCTTGAACCAAAATTTTTCTCTTCCTTCCATATTTGCCTCTCTGCCAAACAACATCCTTAAGTAAATACTCATGGCATAATCTGAATCCTGCCTAAAAGCAGGGTTCTGTGCTCTGGACTGTGCTCTGAAACCTGCAAAATTCTTGGCACTGACCAGCCACTGTTGCAGATACATTTTTGCAGATACCACAGCCACTTCTGCTGCCCAAAGTACAGAAGAGGGGAGATGAGGTAAACCCTCCTTTGGTCAGAAGCAGAGCTGGTAGATGGGCAATACAATCTACCAGTACAGACAATAAAAAGCTGCTGTTTCTTCCTCCCTTTCTCTCTTTGCCTAGGCAGGCACCCTGTCAGGAACATCTTTCACAGAGCTTGTGAGGTGCAGAGATGGTAACATGCAGCATCAGGACAGCCTGCAGAGCCTGGACACAGAACAACTCAGAACTCACCCTGTACTCTGGTCAGAATCAGCAGTCATCTCAATCCCTTGGATGAGACCATCACATTTTCCACAAGATCCCTGTTCTTTATGCTTGCCTGATTTTCATACTCAGCCCCTTCTTAAGAACAGAGAAAAGTAAAAACACAACTCATAGATGTTTCTAATCTAATTTTTCTGCTGAAACTTTTCCACTTAGATAAGATTTTGTCTGGGGACTACAAATCATATGCTACTTCTCCAGATTCTGTAAGTTTTATTCAGAGCATGAACATTTATCTCCTTGAAGATGGTTTCCACTGGGCTAGCCCACATCTCATTCCCTGTGAATGATGCCTGTGTCAAAGGTCTACTTAAAAAAATCTAACATCTTTGGTGCAAGGCAGTCACATTTAGTTCAAATATGGAGCATACTTTTTAAAAGATTTAATTATAGATATAAATTTATATGTGGATATAACTTATAAAAATAAGCATTTAGAATTTGTTCTGGTTTTAACATATACAAGCAAAGTTTTTAGGCTTACCTTTTTGGCAACTCAGGCCACAGGATACCAAACCACGCACGTACAACATTTCACTTGTCTGAGATCCTCATACATGTTTAAAAGCTATATGCTGTCTTTAAAAATCTTATTCAAAGACATGGACCAGATCAAGCAGGAGTTTTCAGCTTTTCTGGAATACTTAATGTGCTAGTGTTGACTGGATAGTGCAGTGACACTTTAAGGTACTGTTTGCAACCCCTAGAATCATGTTTATGGTACCATATTCATAACTGCCCGCTGGGAATGAGAGACTTCTAATTCATCGCGATCTGTGCTGACAGACGCCTGAATTTCACCCTCAGCTTCCCTTCCTCTACTGCCACCTGGAATTTATGTTTTTTAGTTTGAAGGCAGAGGGTGGCTCCTAGCCACCTGAAACCCTGATGTGAACACCCCACAGGTTTCCATAGGGGGTCTCACTGCAGCAAGCACACAGGCTTTGATCCACAGTGAAAGGGCAGAATCAATTACAAATTGTTCACTTGTGGTTATTAAATAACCTCTAAACTTTGGAGCTGGAGGTGAGGGGACCAGGAGTCATCTGCATCAGTTACTGTTTCCCCTGTGAAGCGAGGCAGAAATGCAGGGTGAGGTTGCAACTAGGGATGTCCTGACCCTGCAGAATACATCATCCATACTGTGTTCCCAAAGGTTTCATGGAGATCGGAACAAACCTGGTGAAGAGCCAAACTTCTTCAGTGGCATTTACAGTCAAAGGTGTAGCAGGGAGATGGTTCTGGCTTCTGCCGGCTCCCTGGGACTTGAGACTTCTTGCCCATCCTCTCTCTGCTGTAGTTTTCCAATTGTAGGATGGATTTTCTTTTTCTTTCCATTAAACAGAAGGAGAGGAGGAGTGATTTTGATAAAAGGGTAAAAATACATAATCATACACTGCAAAGCACTCAGGAAACTATACATAGGATTATTTTAATTGTTTTGGCTCAAAAAACTCTGTCTTAAGCACTGTATGCTTAATCTCAACATCCTGTAATTGAATTCTTTTGACTTCATAGAAATGCTTTGTTTAGATGTTTACCTAAAGTTTACATATTTAAATGGTTTTCTGTGCATTGCTCTTCCCGCTTGCAATTTAAATACTTAATAAGCTTTCCTTAAAAGTGGGAAAATTCTATTTTACATCAGCTTCTCTAGAAACTACAAGTACTGCCAAAACACTTTAAGGCAAAATTTATTAGAAAACTTTGCATCTGTGAAAGATGTTTTCAGTCCTGCACTCCATATTTGAAAGATATGGGGAGATAGGAAGAGTAATAACCCCTGATACTGAAGTTCTCTGAGTTTTATACTCCCGGGATTTTTCATTTTTGTTTTTCTTTTCCTGCAGGGTTTTGACTATTTCAAAACCTCCAAGGCCTTTTCTAGCTGTCTTTAAGCACAGCAGATATGTAAGCATGTCAGCTCATTTTGGCCTGTGGCTACACAGAAAGGAAATTAAAAGTTTCACTGAAACATTTCTTTTGTAATGATGTTATTTTGGGGAATTTTTTTTCCTTTAAGAGGACAATTCCATCTATTTGGTGGTGAAGACCCTCTGCTTAAAATGCCTGTAAAGATGCACAGGAGTTGTCCAGTCTGAAGTTCTCTGTCTGAATTGATCAGTAAAAGGTAATGAAAAATATTTCTATGATATTTGTTCTGTGAGGAGAAGCTGAGAGAGTTGGGGTTGTTAAGCCTGGAGAAGAGAAAGCTCCAGGGAGCTCTTATGTAGGCTTTTCAGTACTTAACAGGAACTTACAAGAAAGAGGGGGACAAACATTTTCTTAGAGATTGTAGTGACAGGAAAAGGGGAAATGGATTTAAACTAATAGAAGGTTGGTTAAGACTAGATATAAGGAAGAGGTTCTTACAGTGAGAGTGGTGAAACACCACCGAGCAGGTTGCCCAGGAGAGTGGTAGATGCCCCATCTCTGGAAATATTCAAGGTCAGGTTGGATGGGGCTCTGAACAACACGATCTAATTGAAGAGGTCCCTGCCCATTGCAGGTGGATCTGAGTAGCTGTCCTTTAATGGTTCCTTTAAATCTAAACTATTTGTAATTCTATGATTCTATGACTGTATGGTAAGGATTGAGGGATTCAGCTTTAGAGTGGTCAGCAACTGCAAACATGCATATAGAGTGCTTTGGGATAAAATTTTGAGTTTATACATTTAAGTCAGGGCTGGCAACGTGTGTTCTTTTCAGTTCAGTGCCAGCTGCTCTGCAGGAGGGCAACTTGGCCTGCAAAATTTGATAAACCTGATTGTCCAGTCAGCTAGGATTTGTGTTAGCCGGTGAGACTGGGAGACCTGAAGTTCTCTCTTCCTGTTTTTTAGCCATATCCCCATGCCTGAAGCAAACTCTTAGCCTGAGCAGATGTCGGGCTCAGCTTCTTGGCCCTTTCCCTACCAAAAAACACTGCCATAGTGGGCCATGGGCATGGACAGGAAGTAGAAAGCTGCTGCCTTTTCCATCTGAAACCTTTGCTGAAGGGCATCTGGTAGCACACACCAGTGGCTTTCCACACCATGGAGAGACACCTCTTCAACCAGCAAGGAAAGCCACAGGGGTTGCCTTCAATTTTAAAAGAAGATTCATTTAGAGCATGTTTTAAATGGTACACCAAGCTGCTGGGTTTTTTGTGTCTCTGATGTAAGGACAGTTCAGAAAAGAACTTTGAAAATGCAGGAGGGAGATCTGAGAACTGAAAAAAGCCAGAGTAAATACTGAGGTCTGCAGGCTTGTTTCCATCCAGACACTCTGTTGGTGGATTTTCACCCAAGTACTGGTGGTGCTAAGGGAAAGGGGTAGCAGAAGGATTTTATTATCCCAACAAACAGGGTGATCCAGATTCTCCAGCTTTGTTAAAACTGGTGGGTAATGTTCAAATAATTAAAAAGCTGTTATGTACTGACCATCATGATCTGTGAGTCATGCTTTTCAAAGTTCAGTCAAATTGCTTTTAAATCAGTCAATAGACTTTTCAGTGGTTACTGGAGCATCTCAAGGCTTACTATGCATTTCAAGACAACATTTTACAGGAATACCCTGCTCTTGTTCTCAAGGTCTCTGAATGCAGGTCTCTGCAAACCCAATTGCCCTGAGTTTGTAAGTCTACAGAAAGGAAAACAATATTTATGGTGACAATGAAGTATTAAAAGAGGAATTAAAACCAAGTAAGCCACTTCCCTTCCTTATAGCTCTTCTGTCTGCAGGGTCTGTGGGGGGAAGCTTTCTGAGAGGTCTAGTTCAAACTCAAAACCAGCTGTCGTAAGGAGGCTGAACACAGCAACATAAAGAAAAACAGTTTTACTTTTGCTAACAAAGGAAGAGATTTCATAACTGTTGCTTCTGTAAGTAACAGCCCTCTGACCTTCAAAAAAGCATGGCTAAAATCATCAGAGATCCATTTCACTGGTACAGCTAAGTGGGCAAATTTTCCAAGCAGGGACTGTTTTTGTGGACTCTAATGTAGTGCGGTGGGGACTGCTGAAAATATGCATTTAGCATCATACATACACAATAGGATTCTGAGAAAAATGTTTGCTATAAAATGTAACTAATATCTACCTAATTATTTCCCAGCATTAATCAGCCTCCAGAAAGCATGACCAGAGCATACCACTGATGTCAACAATGTTATATGATTAAAATACACATGAATAAGAAGAATGTTCACAATAATATTGTACAAGAAGCTCTTCCATATGAATCAAAGAGAAAAAAGAAAAGAAGACTTTATTGTAGCATCCTCCATGTATTTTTTAATAGGGGTTAATCAGAAACTTGCCAGCTGGCTGGCTGTTTTCTGACTGTTCAAAAACAATTTATTTCTCCTTCTTCCTTCCAAGGTTGAGGTACTGGCCTCTAACTCCAGACTGCTGTACTGGACAGACCACTTAAGATACTTGGCAATTTCCAAGTGACTATTAAATTACCCATGCATATTTTTGACCTAGTTGTAACATATAATCTCTGGGAAATAGCCAAAAGAACACAGAAGATTGATAATAAATTGCAGATCTTGTGTTACTAGTTCAAAAATCCAACCCTGGCAGGAAGCTAGGCTGATTTCCTGACAGTTATTTTCACAGCCTTTTTAACACAAAGGAGCAGCAAGCTGCAAAGCACACATCTCTGCACTGGAGCTGGGTTAGCAGGCTGCCCTGTCAGCCCTGGGACTGCCTGCTTCACAGCACCTTAAAAAAAAAAGGAAAATTCTTCAAAAGAAAAATGACATCAAAGAAGTGATAATTCAGCAGCTACTGGGAATGGGGATGGAGTTCAGACAGAAAAGGACTCATTTTATGTTATTGTTACTTCTGCAAATTTTGTTTGGCATTGTCCGACTACTGCCAGTTTTTCACCAGCTTTGGAGGTTTTTCTAAATTCTTTATCTTTCCACAAGCAAAATGGAGAGAAATGAGCAATTAAGAAGTGAAAACCAAATTTTTTTTCCCCCAAAGAAAAACCCAGCATTCCCAGCAAAATTTTTTGTTTTCCTCAAAAAAGATGTTGAGTGAACCTTGTGGGCAGCTCTTCTTACAAGTTTTTTATTTCCCATGAGGAAGAAAACACGAACTTAGTGCTGTGTCTAGAGCAATAGGGCATTGAAGAGTCTCCCATCCAGCAAATTCACTGTACAGGCCACCAGGGCCTTCTGATGTCTCCACCACTAAAGCTTAATTTTCTCAGCATGGTGATGCTCAGACTCATGTTTTACCATACTGCTATGAAATTTAGCTCCTGCAAGTGAAATCTCTAATAGCAAGCAATGGTGCAGGTTCCAATCCAAATGCTGCTGTTACTTCTGCCAAGTGAGAACATGAACATTTTCTTTGAGCCATCCCCTCTCTGCCCCATTTTTGCTTTTTCACTGTTTATGAAATTCAGACTTCATTTTCTGTGTGATTGATATTAAACCTCATGTTTCTGTTTACCAATAGGATGGCCCAGTATGAGCAGCAGCCCTCCTCAGCAAACAACAGATGACACATCACACTTCCTCCCCAGTGGGAAGGACCTCTCTCCCACCAGGGAAGTGGACTGGCTGAAGTGGGTAAGGATAGGGGAGCAGCCGACATGCTCTGGGCTCACTGCATTGCCACTATGCCACAGTGTAGAAAACACCACTGAGGTGTGAGAGAAGTGAGTGCCAACACAGCTGGAAGCCCCATCTCAGCAGGACTTTGTCCTCTGATCAGTGCTGGATGAGTCCCAGTGCCCAAGCCCCCATGGCCACTTCAGCTGATGCTGAGGGATAAAGATGCCCTCCTGCATACCCTTGACGTTGAGCAGAACTGTCCTCTGATAAATTTCATTGCCATTAAAAGATCTAAAATGTTTACAATGTTGTAGCTTCCTCTGAAATTTGAGGAAGTAGTCATTAATTCCACCACAGACATGGGACAGCTGAAATAAAGCAAACATGGCAGTAGGGAGAGCCAGGGACAGGGAAAGATACGCCAAAGATGAACGTTAACAAAGAAGACATCTGCACACAGACTGTGCATCCACTCTGGCTTGCGGATGTGATACTTTGCAATGCTCTTGCTTAAGAGTGCCTTTGTCCACTTTAACTTAAACCTGTTCCCAATCAGCTAAAGCAAAGCTGGGGCAAACCTGGATTAAATCAAGACTGGAATGTACAGAGAAGGACTACTTGGAAACTGTGTCCCAAGGCACACGCTTATTTCAGTTGGATGAAACACTGATTTATATGATGGTTTTTCAGGATGGAAAGTACATATTAATAGAAAAGACATAAAAAGCCATTTAATTGAATGTACAGGACATTTTGGATGACCTTTTTTCAGTTGTTTTTTTAGAAAGCATTTCATGAGGCTGCAATATTTGAAACATAATAGTACCAAGAAAAATACTAAAATGATGGCAATAATTAATATATCTAGATGAGACTATAAAGCTGCATGCAATATGAATGGCAGGGGTTCAAAAAAGGACCTGATTTTTTATCATTTTTATGTTTAAAAAAGCCCCAGCTGTTTTTATCCTTAATAACCAACATTTCCAATATAACAGAACATGCCAGAAAAATAATATATCCTGGAGAGCTATGGGTGGCTTTACAAGACTAAAAAGATCAGATAAATAACTCATCTCCAAACAGCTGGGGAAACAAGACAGACTTTCGGGAGCCCCCAGCCCAGACCCATAATCACTCACACAGATACTCAAGGAGACCAGATTGCTCAGGGCCCCAGATGTGGGGTGCCCAGTTTCCAGGTCTGAGATAGGCAGCTTTCAGTCAGCTCTGATTTGCAGCTATCATGACCTATGTGTGGTAAAATTTAATGGCCTGATTTCATTTGCAAATATAGTTGTGCTGTCTGGATCTAAAAACATACCTCCATTTATGTAGGAGGATAGAGTAGAGGGATTACTCAAATAGTCAAAAACTGGCTTTATTATCTTTTCACAGTGTGTACCCTTCCCTGCTGGATCACAGTGGAAGTGAAGCAGAATTTTGGACTTTTTTATCTAATATTGAGGAAGAACAGAAGCAAATAAACCTCCTTGGTTTCCTTCACATAACAGGACAGAAAGGTCAATTGAGATTATATTGAACCTCATTTCAGGGCTGCAAAATATACTGTTCATATCATTAATCCTGCATTCCTATGTCCCAGACCTGCTTGGTATTCCACCTGCAAATAATAATGGTAATATTAGGTATCTTCAGTTCAAAACATGCAGATTTCAACCATTAGTTATTTTATTTCAAATTAACATTATCCCAGGGTAGCTAGAAAATCTACTATTTTATATGGATATTTACAAAATTGCTTGTGACACGCTAGCAGTAGCTTTCAGCATTTTAACTTTCCGTTCTCATGGTGCCACTGAAAGACCGTCGTGTGAAAAACAAGTCATAGTTAGGCTGGCCAGACAAAAGTGAGGAGACGCCTATTAAAGCACCACTGACTTTATGTCTGGATCCTCCTGCCACTGTGCCAGGGCAATGGTGAGAAAATTTGAAGATGTAGGATTCTCTCATCTTGAAGAAAAGATCCTGTTTCAACCAATACTCTACAAACTGCCATCCAGAGTCCCCTCGGACAATTTTGAAATGAACAAATATATGTGACAATAGAATCTGTCTGATTAAGTGCTCGTGGAAAGGAATTACAAGGGATTTGTTGGCAACTTCAGTCTTAGTTCCCTTCCAAATCTGTATGTGTACTTCTAGGAGAGGGTACATAGTTATTCTATTTCCAGCTCCTGAAGCTCTGCCACAATTCGTGCTTTGCAAAATTAGAAACTAATGAAGTATGCTGGCATTAGGAGGAATCTTTGGAAGAAGAAAAAAGTAATAAAAGGTTGGTAATTGCCACTGAACAAGGGACTGATGGATAGCGCACCATGCTGGTGCAGGTAGGTAGGCAAAGTGACTCATTAAATAGGCTATATAAAGGGATGAGTAATCAGTAAAAACAGAGTGAAAGAACAAACTGTCTCATATGAGAAAAGCAGCTGTTGACAGAGATCAGCCACTAGGATATGGAAGCAGTAACAAAAAATTTCTTGGAGTAGAATAAAGAAGGGTAATGGAAGAAAGTAATAGAGTAGCAGCTCCTGGTCCCAATTTGTTCAAGAACCAGGATCATTCCCAGCAGCTGCAGCATTTCGTGACCATGATCAGAGAAGGCAGACAATTGTTCAAATAATGTACTCTGACACATCTTGCCAATCCACAGCAACATGTGGAGGGAATGGAGGCTGACTGGAGATGGTACCTAGAGATTCATCTTTTCTGCCGCTGAGACAGTGCAGATTTGGAAGTGAAGTGGAACATATGGTTTTTTAAGGCAAACACATTGCCTTTACTTTTGGATATTAGAGCATGAATATCTATGTGGTCAGTGGTCACTACAGAGGACAAAAGAGCTCAGTCTTACTTAAAAGGCTTCCTCCCAGACCCCAGTAAAGCAGACGTGCTTCAGCGCTGTTTCCCCTAGCACTGCTCCAAGGAGCATTACTGCTGTGTATTCCCACAGCTGCACAGGGAGAAGATGAAGCTGGTCTCCCCAGTAAAGGGATCTCACACAGATCTAGGACAGCCAGCACAGGCTCACACATCCAGGAGAGCCACAGCAGTTGTACCCCTCTCTGCGATACAACATACTGTGACTTTTCCCTTATTTGGATAGTTGTAGTCCATTTACACACTAAATGAAGCCAGACCATCTCTCCTGTGTCATTGATTACTTAATGGCAGTCAATTCTAGAGACAGGATACTCTCACACTTCAGCCCTTTGATATGCTATTCACTAAATTCCTTCAGTTTCTTCTAGATATTAATGTCCCGGTAATTTTGTACGATTTTATGGCATATCTAAACAATGCTTTTGAGTAAATCATGATGCTAGTCATTCAACTGAACAGGAATGGGATAGATTTGCCTTTGTTCTTGGAGAGGATAAGCCCACCCATTAGGAGAAAGTTTCCTGGTTTATGCTCTTGGCATAAAAGGAAACTCCCTATCTGCACTATCCTTGCTTATACCCTGAACCCATAAACACTTTCACTAAATATTTGCAAAGAAGAGGAAACACAGCCAAATCCTACTAAGTTATTATGAACAGCAATCATATTGCAGAACATTTATCTTTTCTGCATATTCCACTGGGGAGAGGTTGCTTTAAAACTTTCAGTATGATTTAAGCACAAATGCTTTTTATATAGGTCAGGAAAGAGAAATGTAATTTCCCTTAGTTTTGTTTGGTCGAAGTTCTCTGTTCTAGCACTTAATTAATGACTCTGGTGAAATGCTTTGAAAACAGTAACGTTTCTAACCCCAAATGTGTTGCCAAAATGAGTACTTCCTGGTCATTGTCTATTTTGGAGAGGATGCTGAACACACATGCATGTGCTGTTAATAAACTCAAGGAAACTATTTTTATGGCTGTGGAAAAAAAAGGAAAAAAGGTATTTCTTCTTCAGTACTTGTCTCTGTCAGTTATAGCTGTGGGAAATAAAAAAGTGAAATAAGAAATGTGGGAAGCAAGGGAGAGGAGGGAAGGAAAGCCACACAGGACTGTGCAACATTACCCCACCTGGAACAGTCAGCTTCCCCATTTGGCTTTAACACTTAATTTCTTTCCTGACATATCCACCCTTGAAACCCAAGCACTCCAAAGACAGCCCATGTAAGAATCAAAATGAGTCAGAATTGGGTCCAAAACACAATCCTCAAATGTTTACCTAATCCAATGACTGCCTGGGTTTTTGCCTCTAATTTTTCCCATGTTTTCAGGCTTTCCTCTCTCTTACACCCCATCCTCTGCCTCAGTCACTGCAGCCCAGAGGGTATGCACACTTAGAATACCCCTTAGGTTTGTTTCAAGTAGCCACTACAATCTGACAACATTGCCATCAAATTACTCCCTAGACAAGGGGTGACACGCTTCCAGTTGTGCCACAGCCTGCTGTCCCCTCACCCAGGCAGCACCAAATGCATTGATCCTGCAGGCAGTGTTTCCTGTTAGAAACACCTTCAGTTGTCAGAGCCCCTAATTGCCATAGTTCCAAGTCTTCATGCTCTTAGACTGCCCTCTCCCCAGGAAGGCCAGACTTCACATTCTTCCTCTTCAGCTCTTTTGTTATCAGACCTACAACTCAAGAGTGGAGAAAAGATAAGATCACTGATAAGATCCCTATGTTGTCTGGAAGATTTCTTGTGGAAGCCCTTGTCACACCATGATATCACTCAAGCACACACTCAGAGCTGGAGGAGGCTTCAGCAGGAAGCACTGCATGGCTCTCACAAGGTCAAGAGTAACTTAGGAATATACCAAATGTGTTAAAAAATCTAAAGCGTTACTGGCTCATCTTTCTTCAGAAAAGAAACTGTAAAAGCTTGTCAAGTCTGTGACAATGAAAGATTGGATCTGCATGGCACACAAAGCAAAAAATACCATCAGGCATGAATTTCTTCTGGGTGACTGGACTGTCTTCATCCTGGTGCTTATGTTGACAAGATGGAGTGTGCTGGTGGGGACAAGGTAAAGACACCACAAACAGAGGAGAAGGTTCCACATCTAAGTGAGGATGGCAACGATTTTGCTTCTGATGCACAAAAGAGTCGTCCCTGAAATAACAGTTGGTGAAAGACCTGATCTATGCATTAGCATCTAAGAAATATTGAAATGAGATGTGGTTATTGAGATCTTAGGTAAGGGTAATAATAGGAACATAAGCTGACAAGTAAACCATAACTCTCCTATCTAAAATGTTTAGGGGTGCATCACCTATCTTTAAACAGCACAAACACTGCTCATTTAATGTCATTCTACAGACTCACAGCATCTGACAAAATAAACAGCTGCCCAAGACTTCTCATTCTGCATTTCTGCTTTCTGCTGGAAAACAATGATACTGGCTAAACATGTGTCTTGTAAACATTTGCCTGTGGTGTTCTTGCTTTGTATATTTGCACAGTCATGTAAATTTTATGTTTTACTTTTGACAGAGAACACATGCAGTGACTTTTATGCTTAATGCATTCATTCTGAAGTTGTTGCTTCACCTGCTGCCAATGTGCTTATTTTTTTTTGTTTAAGGACATTAAAACATATTAAGAAAACATATTTGCATCGTGGAGCCTTGACACTGCTGTTACATGTTTCAGTGGCCAAGAAAGGGATCTCTTCCAAGGTTTTTGATCAATGAGTTTACTCTGCATCATTAGAGTGACTTGGCAAGGCCAAGAAGACAAAGTTCAGAAGGCATGGGGATCCTATGTGAAAGTTTGCCAGCCTGGGAAGAAAGAAGCCAAGGCAATGTCAAGTCACAAACGCTGAATTTGCTGAAAAGCTGGATCATGTTAGCAGAAGATGCAATATGTGGGTGAGGAGGAGAACAGCATAGAGGCTGTTGAAACATGTGAAGCTTTAAACAACTAGTGAACAAGCTGGTATCTTAATTCTAAGCTGGATTCAAACTTCAGAGGGAATCTTGCTGTTGGAGAAAAAAAAAAAGAAAGTCACAAAAAATAATAAAGACATGAAATAGAGGACTTGCTTTGATCACTTGCTCCTTGCTAAAGGAATGTAAGAACTAAAGTTACTACAAATATTTACAAAAACGAGCAGCCAAGGATTGTAGAGGAGGTATTAAAATACTCACTGTTTCAAAAATAGATCCCATATGGATCTCATCAAGCTGACACCCCTAGGAAGAATAGGTAATCCATGCAGTTAGAGAAGAGTTTGAGGGAAAAGTTAAGGCAAGAACCTGAAAATAAACACAGGCTAGGGTTAAGAGAACCCAACCATCCCACTTGTCCTGACTCAAAAATTATTTCTCTGCCTTAAAAGCTGAAATGGAAGGAGTTTCTTTCTCGGGAAGTTGTTGCTAGTAGAATACACCACTAGGATGATTAAAAGAGAGAAAAAAAGCCTTAGGGTGAAACCAGTTTAGCTTTTTTAAGGAAAGCCATTATTAACTGCAGTTGATCTTAAAACAAAGGCTTCATTTTCCAAAAGGGACCTCACAAACGTTTTCCTGGCCTACAAAGTCCACGAATACTATCTCCAACTTCAAGCATCCAATCTGCCGAGCACATAGAATTTAGGGTGTTGTTATTACTTTTCTGAAGAGAACAGTCAGAAGAACAATGTCCAGAAGTGTAATTTCAACCTGATTCAGAAAAGAATACTGCAGAACCCCAGGCAGACTTAGACTATGTTTGCCAGAGCTTGTGGAGGTCTCCTGCAAAAAGGGAGTCCAAACAAATAGCAGTTCTTTCAGCTTCTACTGGAAGATAAAAGGATGGGTAGAACTCTCAGTATTAGCTAATATAAGATTTTTTTTTATTATAGATATTTACAGGATATATAGAATTTGTACTCCTCCACTGCTCTGCTTTGCCTGTGCTTAACTTCCTATCTGTAAAGCAGAAGTAAATTTTGTTTCTTCCTGAAATGCTTAGAAAAGGGAATGAGGTTTTCTCAGGACAGAAATAGCTAAAAACAACAATAAAAATAATAAAGAAAGCTAGAGATTCCTTATGCTGTCTCCAGAGGAACAGGAAACTCCAAAATTGCTCTGTGTGTCAAAAGCTCAGGTTAAGTCAGGCAAAATATTCCAGCAGTAATATGGACAGAGGCAGACCTTGCAGTGGAACAGACATGTAAATTCATGTCCCAGACCAGAATTTTCTCCTCCTTCAGCAAACAGGAATAGATGGGCATTGAAAAGCTTATGCAGTGCCCATTTGCATGGGGCATGAGGGAAATAACAGAGGAACAAGGCCTGAACAAGACCCCTAGCTAGCAGGCAGGATCTGGAACTCTTAGATGCAGTATTTAAATGTAGATCCCTTACTAATAGCCTTAATCCTTATTCTAGGGGAACAGCGGTAGCAGTGATAACAAACAGCAAAGGTCAAACAGCAAAGCCTGGATGCAGAGCCCCAGCTCAAGCACATCTGCTGGTTATTGCCTTTGCTAAAACAAAGCCTCATGAAAACAAAGCAAGCATGTGAAAAGGAAGTATACAAATCATGTTCAGAGGGAAGAGCTAGTGCCAAATATTTTCCTGTGCTTGAAGTGTCGTTTAGTTCTCAGAGGAGCCTTTGGGAAAATAACCAGCCTGTCAGAGCAGAAGCTAATGAGTCTCTAAATCCCTGCTGTGAGAGACTGGCATCTAGTCATTTCCATACTTCTCCTTTCTGATGGCTGAAGGAGAACCATATCTTTCCGAGATACCAAAACCTTGCCCATTCTTAAATAAACATACAACTCCCACAGACTCTCAGGGCCTGAGATGGCTGGATGAGAGCACAAGTCCCACAGCCCCATGAGACATCCTGCTCCTCCTGAATCCCTCCATTACCCTGGACTTTTTATCAACAGAACCTTTTAAGCATGTTGTGGTTCTGTCTGCTCCAGTATCTCTCTCTTGGTGTAGTGAGGACAGCCTGTCCTGAAGGTCTGACGATCAGCTGGTTTTTTCCCTTTTTAAAACTTAGTTCCCTGATCTATCACATTTCCCAGATTTCACTTATGCTCACATCATAGCAAGAGAGTGCTATTGCTCCCTATGACACTCAGATCCTGGGAGAGTGCAAAGAATAAAGGCTGCAAGCTGATCCGTAGGGAAAAAAAAGGCCATAAACAGTTGCTTTGTAAATGTAATTTAGACTCCTGTCTTCCACTTTTGTTTCCTAAGATAATGAATTACAAGCGTTTCTGTCTGCCTTAAAACACACATAGAGTTGAAATATGCTCACCAGGAAGATGGACTAAATTTTCACCAAAATAATAGCACTACCATGAAATGCAGATTTTGAGGTAACCCTTTGACCTTGGAAGAAGAATTTGAACCGGTGTCTTTAAAGCCCAGAAAAGCATTCACTAGTCTGATCAGCAGATAAACTAGAAAAGATAAGCCTGAGCTTCTATTGTAATGTATTTGGTTTCTTTATTCCATGATGATATGGTCTCTACAGAAATATAGATCAGGGTAGGTTGGTCTTACTGTGCAGCAAGCAGTATTTCTAAACAAAAGTGTGATGTAAGCAACATACTGGGGTCAGGAGAGAGGAAAGCAATGGAATAAACTACTGATAAGTGAGAAAATTATTACAAGCCACTTAGCTAGACTTCCAGAACACCAGCTGGGGAAGTGAAAATGGCAAAAGAACAAAATTGCTGCATATTTAGCTGGGGATAGAAAAAAATCCACATAGAATAATCACTGTATTTTTATATATTATGCTGATCCCTTGCAGATAACTTGCAAAATTAGGGCTTGAGTTTGGTGCCAAAAAGTCCATAGACATTTTGACACAAAAGCTAGAAGGAACAGGATCTGGCCCATGGATAATATAAGAAAAACAGAACCAAGACAAAGATTATTTTTTTTTATTGGCAGATATTTTAAAGGGGACTAGATATTTCTGTGTTCACCACTACAGAAAAAATTTGCTTTCAGAAGGCAATTGTCCAATATCCTCTTAAAAAATTAAGATTTCTTTAAAAATATTTCAAGTTACTAGTAAAGAACCTTTGAAACCGAAAATCACCAGTCTTTTCTGTAGATTTAATTGGAAAGGCAGATATCTAAAATTAAAGCCTAATTGTTTCCCTTTGCATGGTGGCAAGTTTTGATTAAAATTTTTACTTCTCATGTATTCAGTGTCTGGCCTAAAATGCAATTATATGAAGATTTGATACTTTGAGCCTACGAATATAAAAAGTAAGATTTAAACTTTGTGGCTTTCCCTGCCTTTCTCTAAAGTCTGAAAACAAAAGCACATATCTGACAACTTCAGATTGCGGTAAAGTTCAGTCCTTACTTCTATCCAAACAACAGAATCCTTGGTTCTTGCTAATCTTTAGTTCTATTGGGCTGTCATTTCTTTATAGGAACAAAAAAGAAAAACCAACCACAACAACAACAAAAAAGGAAAAACAACAACAACAACAAAATCAGCCCAGATTTTAGAGTATTTTATAACAAAATCACTGCTGTTGAAGCCTGAATACATGAAGAGAACATCTGAAGGAGATACTTGTCTTTTAAAGGAAAGATGCATGAAAACATGTAATTCCTATTAACCATAATATATACTTGGAAAGCTGCAAAGTTTGTGAGGGTGTTTCACAATTATAACACTAGAACTCTCCTTGTGTTCATTTTAATTAGTATCCTGCTACCTATAAAACATAATCTTTAGTCTACATCTATCTATTTTACTAGTCTGTGTATGAGTCCTGACCTGATATTCCCAGAATCTCCATCACTTCTGAGGTATTCTCTTACTTAACTGCGTTTATCTCTATAAAATAAACATAAAGCTAATGTGAAACGTGGCAGTACAACTCCACTGCCAATTCAGCCAGGCGTAGTTTTCAAGGGGAACAAATCCCAGGACTTGATTTTAAACCACCTTTGTTGCAATGCTCACTTGCTGGGGCAAGGATGGATGCGGCTAATGGTGTGATCCCACTGTGAGTGAGTCCTTTGGGAGGCCCTAGCTCTAGTTATCCCTAGTGGTCACTGCATTGCACTTGCTGTGCTGCTGAATTACAGCCTTGGACAGGAGGCTGCCTGGGGCTGCAGAGCCTTTACTCCCATTGCAATGCTGCACTATGCTGGAGAGTTCTGAGCAACAGTGAGATTGTGCCACCTTACAGAGGCTTTTTACACACTAGTGGATAAATCTTTAACTTTTAAAAGGTTCTATGTTGATTTGTGGTCATAACGGCCTTTAGAAAGGAAATCTTCGGAGTGCTGCAGGTTAAGTTACCTGCTGCATTTGAGACGTTGCTGGTTAGTGCACCTGCTGCCCTTCCCATGTGATCTGTGCTATCCAGAGGAAATCCTCCTGTTGCTCCATATGCAGGCACTTGTGCAAACAGTCTGGTTCTGAAACCCATGATCAAATAGCACAACTGAGAACTTGGCAAGGGTCAGAGACATATAAAACAGTGCCAAATTACAGCCTGATGGCCATAAAACAGACACCAAGAAACAATCCTGGGCTGTTCCAGTCCTGAGTGCAGCGAGCTCTGTTAGGGCTCTGCTTGGGAAGGGAGGTGGGGCTGGCAGGTGTGGGGACATGCTTACCCAGACTGGTGGAGCAGTGGCTGTAGAGCAGCCTCACACCGTGGGAAACATCATAGTGCTGGCAATGACAGCCTGGGACTGAAAAGCACTGCAGAGCATGCAAGGTCAAGTCAGAACAAACTGCAAGTGTGAGGGTCCTTTCTTTTTTCTTCTCTTTTTAAACCAGACAGCTTTACTTTTTGTGCAAACATTACCATGTTCCAACTCTGAGATTTCATAATAAATGGAATCATGCATCTAAAGCATCCTTCTAACAGGGTTTAGCCCTAAAGATCTCCTTGACCACTAAGCAGTCCTTATCATTTCCTGGAAATGGCATTTGGCTGACGTGCAAAATAAGCATGGTAAACCACCACAATAGATTTACACTGAAATGACAGTTTTTATACACACAGACAAGCTAACAGAAATCAAAAACCCAAAACAAACTGCCAATATTCATTTCTTTACAGCAGTGAGAAAAGAGGCTTCAGGGGAGAGGATACAGGTAGATCCAGGTTATAAGAGATGATAAAAAACTGAACAAAGTGTCTATTAGCCTTGATATCTATTCAGTGGGAGAACTCTTTTCACACTCTGCATGAATGATATGCAGCTATTAAGAGAGTACATTCTTCTCTTCCTCAAACTGCTGTGCTCGGGGGACTGGACAGAGGAGCAGCTCAAAGCTGGTCCTGCTCTTTAGACAACCAGAGTATTTTACACGATGCCCTGAGGTTTAGTAACATGGAGAGTCAGCTCTGAGAGCTGCTTTTGTTTCTGGGGCAGTCAGTTTTCTTCCTTAAAATTTAATCAGAGATAACTAGCCCTTCTGAACAGCAGGAAACTTTGCTGCTACCAAAGCCATGCTACATTGCCAAATTCCTCCAGATGTTGCAGCCCTGCCACATGGAGGAGGCTCCCAGCCCTCCAAGATATCCTCCTCCTTCTAGGAAGAATGCAGAACAAAATTTCAACAACCTCTTCGAGATCAGAAGGAAGAGTAGTGCACGCTTCCATTGAATTTAATTGCAAATGAAGGGTGACATAACCACAGAGAACATTATGGGAACATTAAATCATTTTGCATCAGCTCAGTAAGGGATATTTCTCCTTACTGAGTGCTGGGGATCAAAGCATGTCTCAGGCAGACTTTCAGGCTTTGAGATCTTGGCACCCTAAACCTAGTAACTATTTTAATGTGATGAACCATGTGTTGAACAGTGAAAAAGGAGTATGCTCTTTAAAATATTTCATCTGTGTTATTAAGCGTGCTAGCACAGATCAGGTGTACATGTGCATGTGCAAATATTCACTGACAAAGCACCATGGACTCTGACATCATACTGATGTCAGGGATTGTACCTGTCCTGCAGGAGGATGTGGGATTTCCAAAGTATTAATATGAAATGATTAGATTACGGGGAATGTCTTCCAAATGATACATTGTATTTTTTACCAGAGATGATTTTGTGCAGGATATGTCAGTATTGAAGAAACCACAGATAATGCAAAAAAGGATGAAAGGGAACTTGTGAAAATGTTGTCTGTAGCACAAGAATGACAAGTGTCCTAGGAAGAGACCCTTTAATCATTCCAGCAAACTCTATTATAATCAAAGTGTAGACAAATAAGAAGCCATTGTATTCAATAGCGAATCAAAAGAACTCTTAAAATTCTGAGAGGATTTGAGTGGGAAAAATTGGTAAATAAAAACTTCTAAGAGGAGGTAGGGCTCTTATTACATATGGCTGACAACTAGCTTTTGCACTGAGAACAAGAATATAAACTAATAATTTCTTAATCTGGCACTCCAATCAAATATCATTATCAAAGTCAGAATGATTTGTTAATTATATAGTGTGATCTCCTACCTTTAAGCAGAAGGAAGCACTCAAGGTTTGGAAACGTTTCTGCCCAAAAGAAATGATAGAAGTCAGAGGATACACAAAAAAATTTATAAGTAAAATACACACTCAGCATGAGAATTTGTACAATAGTCTGTGACCTATTATGAGAGAAAGAATGAAAGAAAGAGAGACACACAGAGAGAGAGAGAGTGAAAGAATGAGAGAGAAGGTGAGGAAGATGAGGAAAGTATGGAAGCAATAGAGAAAGAGAGAAAGAGAGAGAAAGAGAGAAAGAGAGAAAGAGAGAAAGAGAGAAAGAGAGAAAGAGAGAAAGAGAGAGAGAAAGAAAGAAAGAGAGAAAGAAAGAAAGAAAGTAAGAGAGAAAGAGAGAAAGAGAGAAAGAGAGAAAGAAAGAAAAGAAAAGCAAGATCCCTGTGCTTGTGTGTATTGGTTTTTGCTTATTTGCTGGGACTAGAACAAAGATGTTTGTCCCAGAAAAGTGCTGCCCTATATCTGCATGGCCCTTTCTACAGTCACATCTTGGTCCTTCTCATGGCACATAAGTGCCAACAATCCTTGTTGGGCTCCATGGCTATCCAGAAATTGGTGTTTCAGACATACCCATTAGCCCCTTATCTGCTTGGCTTTTACTTATGGTACAAGCATGCTAACTGTCCTGTCCCAAACTGCCCTAATAGGAGATTCAGACATATTTCCTGATATCAGAGGAACATAATATATATCTGTAAGGTGCAAAGGAAGGTCATTAGCAGCCTGGGGAAAAAAAAGTCTGAGAGAAAGAGGTGAGCCTCAGGTTTCTCTTTGGTTTTCCCAAGACTTGTTTAGGACATGTCAGTCTTGTTTATGGTTGAATTAATTTGGCTAGAAAAAACTGATCAAAAATAAAATATACCAATGCAGTCAAGAAATAAAGGTGAATTATTTTTCCATAACAAATTCTGGCCTGAACACAGAACTGAAGCTGGAAAAAAATAGGTAGATGTGGGACCTAGGTCTTACAACAAACAAGCCACAAATGAATGATAGCTCAAAGATTAAAGTTACATTAAAAAGTGTTTTTGTTTCATATGTCAGGGTGTGCTATTTTCAACTTCCCTTGTCAACTTCATTTCCATTTCTTGGCTAATACAACAAATTGGATAGACTGACAAAAGCCTTATGACTTATGCTACAGTCACAGTGGTTTGTTGCATAATTTTAACTTTTCATTGTTAACTGTGTTGTTATTGTGTTGTACATTTTCTGATATACACAGTGATCGCCTCTGGACAGAGGCAATAATAAATTGTATACCCAAAAGCATTCTAAAGGAGCTAGTTAAATTAACAGTAAAGATATAACAAGCACAGTAGTCACTAATTAAAACAAAAAGCGCTAGTTGCTGTTTTTACAAAATAATCCTCAAATTGTCACCAAATATTTGCAAAATATTCCATTTTCAAATTGCTTTGGCAATTGCATTGGAAATTCTCCAAGGTCAGAATCTCTGCTGAAGTGGGCAGAGTAGCTGAGCCAAAGCAGCAACATTCTTGAGGTTGGGTTACCATCTTTGGACAGCTATCTCTTTTTGCAGAAGGGAACCTCCTGCAGTAGGATTGCACAACAACCAATTTTCTTTATAGATTAATATCAGAAGGGAAGACAAGCAAATGCTGAACTGACTGCTGCAAGACTGAATGGGTAATGTTTCTCAACTGGACACGCTAATCCTCCTCTAGAAAAGCCAGACAAGTATGCTGAGCATTCTTAGATTTAGCCTAGGGGTTTGCTTCGGCAACCTTCTTATGGCATAACTGAGACAACCCAGCTGTGTCCTGGCCTGGGGGGAGCCTAGCTTACAGGTAAGCAAGCCTGCTCTTCGGCAGGAAGTAACAAATTCATTGGGTTTTTAGAGGTGCTTCCCCATCCTTTTTTCTCCCCATACTATATTGCTCTTTTGAATTTAATAAGCCGAGGGCCAATTTTTAAATATCATGCTATGCAACACAGCAAATATTCTGGGTCAGGACAGATTGTGGAATGCAGCCAAGACAGTGAGGCACTGGAAGCAGAGGACAGTGAGAGCTAAACTCAGTCTGGATTTGGTTGTTTTGGTAAATAGAGAAATAAGGGAACCCAGTGCCCTCTTCCTTCACAGCTCACAGTGCTCCTTTTTCTGCATCCCTCTTCCCTATATCCTTCCAGCAGGCTCCAGCTACCACACCACACAAATTTGTTATGACATCCTGCTTCAATCAGACTTGCTGTGCCGTTTTCAGAGAACCTGGAAGGACAATCTATAGTCTTTATTCAGCCTAATTGCACCATTTTGCAATCACTGTCATTTAAGGCTTTTTAGCTGATAGGTCATCAAAATAAAATTATTCCAGTAACTCGTTCTTTTACCTGCCTGAGATTCACAGAAATAGTAATCAGCATATAAAAACAGTTTCTCTCTCAGAATGAAATTGCAGGAAAAGATTTGAATCAAGGGGTACATTTGAAAAAACATAGGAGCTTTTCACTGAACAATGCTAATAACAGGAGGCCTTTAAACTCTATTGAAATATAATTAAATACATGTTCACCTCAAAAACAATTTTAAAGAATTAAGCTTTCCTAAAGCCATTCCATAAAGCCACTTGGAACCCATTATGAATCCTTTCAATAACATTTACAACTATTCAGTTATGGGGTTTTGGGTTTTTTTCTTGTTGGCTTGGTACATTTCATGAGAGCAAAACTGCCTAGTGCCATTGTGTTAGCTTTGGGGAAAAATACAGTGCTATAAGCAAATGCAAATGCTCCTTTGTTTTACCCTCATTACCCAACAGAATAAGAATAGGGGTGTAATTGAACAAATGACCTCACATTTGGACACACATAGGAAAGAATGAAATGTATGTTATTGTAAGTTCTCTGGAGTTCCCATAAGCAAATCTCTCCAGATATTTCCTTAAATGTCAGATCCTGCTTCATATGAAGTCTGTGGGAGGTTTGCCATTGTCTTCTGTGTCAGCAGGATGGAGCCTCTGGTACTTGTGTTCAGATGTGGTGACTTATCCATGCCCACCAATGTCACTAGAGCTCTGTCTGCTTAGGTTAGCTGAAGATCTGCCAAGACTTATTTCTACTGTATCGCTATTGAAATCACAGCATGCAGGAATTTAAAAAACAAAACCATAAACGGCCAACGAACAAACCAAACTTCTTTATTCAAGGAAGTCCTGCAGGACTCTCCTGTACCCTTGGGAAAGGACTGCACATGAACAGAGCTAAAGAACATGGAAAACATTTAGGTATGGCGGCAGCCAGAGCACTGCATAGAGGATGAGCTTGCTTTGCTTGCTCTCGGGAGCACATGAGCTGTTGCTCTCCACAGATGGATATGTGAGAACTGTAAGGGAGAATGAAGTGGTGTCTCCCCAGCCTCACAGGGCCCTGCAGAACAGAGACGAGTGAAGGCGTATCTGACTGCTGGGTGTCAGCAGGGGATGAGGAACATCAGCTGGACCCCAGATGATGGAGGGAGAAACCCAAATTCCTACTAGCAAAACCACTGAACCCATGGTAGCAGAGGTGGGTGGCAGTGCCAGCACAGGAAGGGAACAGAATTCCATACAAACCATTCCATCTTGATAATTTTTTTCCCTCTCCTGTTCTTTATGACACAGTCTCTTTGAGTTTTACCTATCTAAAAGACTAAACTTCCTCAAATTAAATTTTCTGTTTCAAAGTCCTGCAATTTTCCTGCAGAAACTCGTTGTAGGGGAAAGGCTTGGCAGATCTGCTCCAAATCTCTGGTCATTGCAGTCCTGTCAGAAGTACCAAGAGATATCAACTGAAATGATTAATGAAATTTAAGAGGATTTTGGGGGTTTTTTTGAGGTTGTTTGGTGTAATCAAAGCCATTGCCTTTGCTATCACCTAAGCTGGAATATAAACATACTCTTCTTGAAATTACAGTGCATCTTTGTTTTGTTTGAATGTAACTTTTTGGAAAACAAATCCTGCTGAGGTTTACATCTTGCTCAGCCTTTTAATTCAGTGCCAGACAAAAAGCAGACAGGGTGAACTGCTTGAAAGGACAACGAGTACACTTTATTTTGGAGTCAGCCCACCACAGAGAAGAGACGAAGAAAAAACAGCTGTGATGAGATTCATATTCATAAGGATCATCCAACAATGTTTGCATTGCCGTAATGCCATCTGCTTAATGAATATGCCCAGCAACCCAGTGAGGTAAAATAAAAAAATACTCTCAGCTGGAAAATGGAAACAGATGTGGTAAGTGGCTCTCCTGAGGTCACAGGACTTGTAGGTGGTGGAGACACCAACCAACAGCCTTCCCATTCAGGGCTTAAACAGAAGACCATAATTTACTCACTAACTTGTTAATCACTGCATGCAAAATCACAGAACCTGTGACAGGGAAGTCCAGGACTTCTGTCACAACAGAATATGAAGTTGATCTCCATTACAGGTGTTCCTGCCAACCTCTGAAATGAGAAAGACTTGCTGACAAGCAGTGGTGTTGAATCCTGGAGCTGCTATCACCTATGTGAAAACAGGATCAGCATTTGTTGGCAATAACAGAGACACTCTCTCAGAAATAGTAATACCTTAGATTTAACTGTGTTATATCTCATTCCATGTAAAAACTAAAAGTAGCCCACTAAGAACTGAAATATATCTAACTCACTGAACTTAATTTACAGCTAAACTGCAGCTGAAGCAATGGGGAAGGATACATGAAATACAAAAGCTTCTGGCCAACCACAGGGGGAGAAGGGCCACTCTGTCCACCCCAGCCACTGCAGAGGACACACCATGTGTGTGTACAGCCAGGATGCTCTGTGGTCATCAGCCAGG
>VYXF01001694.1:250265-268607 GCA_013397295.1 Polioptila caerulea
GAGGGGATTCTGCCCCTCTGCTCTGATGTGACCCCAGCTGGAGTGCTGCATCCCGGTCATGCCCCCAACAAAGGAAGGGCAAGGAACAGGCAGAGTAAGTCCAAAGGAAGATACAAGGTTAATAAGGGCACTGGGGCATCCCCTACAAAGCCAGACTGAGAAAGTTGTGACTGTTGAGCTTGTGGAAGAGAATGTTGCATGGGCACCTCATCGCAACCTTATAGTATCTGAAAGAGGCCTATAGGGAAGCCAAAGAGGAACTATTCATCAGGAACTGCAGTGTTCGAACAAGAAGTAACAGGTAGAAACTGCAATAGGGGAAATTTAGGTTAGGTGTTAGGAAGAAATTCTTTCTTGTGATGTGAGACACCCGAAAAGGTCACCCAAGGAGGTTGTAGAGGCCCCAACCCAATTGTTCAAGGCCAGGATAGACAAAGCTTTGAGTGGCCTGGTCTAGTGGGAGGTGTCCTTGTCCATGGCAATGGGGACAGGGATTAGATGACACTCAAGGTGCATTCCAACCCTCAACATTCTATAACTTCTGTCTATAAGGATGGTTGGATGATCATGCTGGGCCAGTATCCTGCAGGAGCATGGAACCATAGAATCATTAAAGTTGGAAAACACCTCAAAGATAATTGATTCCAACCATTAACCCAGAACCACTCTGCTGCCCAGTAAACCATGTCCCTAAGTACCACATTAACATACGTCTTAACATGGTGACTCCACCTCTTCCCTGAGCAGGTTGTTCCAATATGTAAACACCCTTCCAGTGAACAAATTTTTGCTAATATCCAATTTAAACCTTGCTTTGCACACCTCAAAAACATGTCCTCAATTGTATGGAGCAAGTAGGACTGCCCAGTGCTGAGAGAGACATGCAAGACACAGCAAAGCACTGTTTTGGTGGTTAGAGGAGTGGCCATGTTCCTCCTCCCATGATCCTTTCCCCTTTTCTGTCATTCTTCTCTCTTCCCAATTATATTGGCTTAATGACCTCTGCCACTAACTGCAGGGGCTCTCCTCCTTTCAAGGCCTAACAACCATTAAAGAGAGCCAAAAATGCTGACTTTCCAGAGAAGTTTACAGTAGCTGGTGTTCCTGCTGCCTCTGATATTCTTAATGACCTGTTGGTCAAAGAGTGAAGAAACTCCAGTTTGTTGACATATCTGACCCCCACAGGCACTAGACAGCATTTGTCCTTCAGTAGCCAGGATGTCTTCCCCAAGGCATGGTCTGGGATTGGCTGAATCCAGACAAACTGTAAGGTCAGCTAAGTAATCCAAGTTTTGGGAACATTCATTCTGCGCCTGAAAACTCTGCCCACATTGTCTCTGTCTGTCAGGGTCTCTCCTTTTTCCTTACTGACATTCAGACTTTTAATTTCACCCCAAACACTTTTATCATGGTTTTATGCAGCAGAAGCATATCAAACAAAGCAGTCATTACTTAATTACTTGGTATCTAAATTGGAGAGTTTAGTCAAACATTTCAAGTTTTCATAATTGTAGCAAACTTTCTATAAACATCTGCTGGCAAACACCAGGCTTGCATGCTTGAAGGTACAACACAAATGACGGGAGAATAACCTGGGGTAACAAAATAAATGCTGTTGCTCATATCAGCTTGCTTACCTTCTGAGTATTTTCATTCTCAAGTGATTTTGACAAGCATTTTTTAAATTCAACCACAAGTCTGTATCTTTGGAGAGGTTTACTTTGTTACTTTGTTACTACTACAGACCAGAGATTGAGACAATATTTTTATCCTACCTCTGGTTTGCCAAGGAATTCTGTCATCAACATTATGCCATTACCTTTTTGCATAAAGCATAGCTAGCAAGACTTTAGCCTGGCATAAAAATACAGGCAATTTTGTATCTATAAATTTTAGTTCACCTTTATTTTCACTCCCAGAACTCTCTCTTAGGTACAGCAAATGCTAATTTTATGGCTGGCCATTTTCTCTACTGTGAAATACCTCATAGAATGTGACTCCAGGCACTCCCTTCAGAAAAAAAAAATGGGCTTTTTTAGATTAGCAGAGGAACTTTGTTCTTTTACCCTCTTTCAGTTGGATGCTGAATCCAGATCTCCTTGCTGACTTTTCTTTCCAAGAGGAGTTCTTAGCATGGGTAGACATAGATAACAAAACTGTTCCTGACATCTCCAGGCTCTGGAAAAGCTGTAAATCAAACTAGAAAAAGCCAAATCTTGGTCTCTTTTATGCTTTGGTTGTTACAGGACATCTACAAGGCATGCATCTACCTGTGTGGCCCATGATGCTGGAGAAACTGGGCACCAGTGCAGCAGTGGGTGACGATGAACTGCTGTCACATTATTCCATCAGTAGAGGAGCCATCTCTTTTCTCCCCAATCATCCTCAGTGGCAGCTGTGTCACTCTGAGAAGCCAAGACACAGGGCATTATTCCAAGCTAATGTTTACATTATTTTTTGCTTTCTAGAAGCATTAGTAACAAAATTATTTTATCAGTCCATTTAATCAGCCCTAAAGTTTTACTCAGGATATCCTTACACCCTCTTCTTGTTTGTCTTTTTGCTTGTTTGTTTCACTGGTTATTTTTTGTTTGTTTGTTTGTTTGTTCTTTGTTCTGGTTTGGGTTTGGTTTCGTTTTTATTTTGGGTTTGGTTTTGTTTTTTATTTTCAATAGTAGGGATGCTGTCCAGTCCTAATCTATGCTTTTAGTTTGACTCTGAAGGTTAGTTTCGTCTCATCTCCTTGTGTGTGATCCCCCTGCAGTCATCTGTTCTCAATGCACATGTAGACATTTTTGTCTTGTAGGATCTGCATCCTGTGGAAACCCCTGGTTACTTCTTTATGATTCAATCCTGCCTCTCCTCAGGCGAAAATGGGAGACAAATATTGCCATACTTGTCAAGTTTGGCATCAAATAGGCCTCTTATCTTTAGAGGAGACAGCTATGGACACTAAGTCCAAGTTTCTCCCTGGTGGAGAAATCCAGGTTCCTGGGAAGGTGGGTTTTTTGCCCAGACCACTGTGGGCTATGGTATATTCACAAGACTGTCTCTGTGCCCAATCAGGGGGACAAGGAGACATTAGGTCCCTCATTGCTCAGTGTCCTGACTTACTCCTTTCCTATTTTATAACTCTAAATGAAATTAATTCACTTTCTGCAACCTGCACCATTGTTTACGCTTGATAAAATCTGTTAGTGTTACAGGAAAATATGTATGATTATTCTTACTAAGTGCATGAATGGCAATACTCAGCAATATATAGTATTTAATTACAACATATCCAGCTGTTTCTAACATTGCATGTTGTCCCAAGGAAGAGGTACATCTACACATGCAATTCTCACCCTGCTGTAATCTGTCTCTGGTCACCATGGCAGGTAGCCTCTCTCACCATTTTGTTAGGTGGAATTCACAGAATTATAGAATCACAGAATGGTTTGAGTTGGAAGGGGCTTTAAAGATCCTCTAGCTCCAACCTCCTGCCCTGGGCAGGGATGGCTTTCACTAGATCACGTTATTCAGAGCCCTATCCAGCCTGGCCTTGAGCACTTCCAAGGATGAGGAGTCCACAGCCTCTCTGTTACAGTGCCTCACCACTTTATTTCCTGATAAAGAATTTCTTTCTAATATCTAATCTCAATCTGTCCTCCTACAGCTTAAGGTCATTCACTACATGCCCCAGTGAAAAGCCTGTCTCCAGCTTTCTTGTGGGCCCTCTTTAGCTACTAGAAGGCTAACAAATTACAGCGTTAACAGTCTAGGATATTATAAAAAGACAGGGTACAACCTATGCCATTTCCCATTGCTTAGGAAGTCTCTTCAATAAGTTACAAGGGAGAAAATTTTCTTGTTTGGCACGGCTTAATGATAGCCCCAAAAAAGGACTAATTTCCCTAAAGCCTGGAAACCTAGTGTGTAATGTTGAGCATGACATTATTAGCTGTGCAAGTGCCAAAGAAGCATTTTGGGTTAGTTTTTTTTCAAATTATAATGTGATTTTTATTACTGTAGATCCAATTGTATCAAAATATGTTTGACCTACTTGTATGATCTTATAAAATTTGCATTTATATAGCTTCTTCCATGATTGATGATTACCAAATTAGCTAAAAAAAAGTTATTTACAGAAATGGAGAGACATTTTTATACTCATATGGAAGTGAATCAACCTGTGGAAACAGGTAAGTAAAAAAATCAAGTAAACTTTTAAATTCACTAGGTTTGCTATGTCCATAGTGCCTCGAGATGGAAGACAAATAATTTCAGCCTCTTAAGCCTTCTTGTGTTGTTGGAGAGAGAACTTTTTCTAAGAAAAATTAGTGAATATATAAGGAAAAGAGTTGAGTATTTCCACTGAGACACAATTTTGCCCTGAATTTTCTTGTAATTGACTGAAGAGGCTTTGCCATAGGGCTTCCTGCAACTACCTGTCAGTCAGCTTAAACTACTTCTTGGAACATTGTCCTGAATAAATGAACTTCTATATTAAATCACTGTGATGGACACATGAGAACATATTTATAGGAACAATTACAAATATCCTCATAAACTTTATGTCTCCCTTTATGGGAATTCTTTAATTTCAAGTTTCATTCCATTAGCACTTCATCAGAAATGTGAATCTATGTAAATGTCCCTCCCCCACAGTAAAAAAATCTGATGATTTTATATAAAATCCAGTAGCCAATTTTTTCTTCTATGAAGCTTTCAAAACATACTACCAATTTAAGTTACACTTACATAGGTAATGGTGGTAATCTCCTTTAAAACATTTCTCTCCTTATTGTAAATTAGATAACCTCCATGTACAAGAAGTGTCAAATTCATATGCAAGAGCTGATAAATGTGATACTTATAGGAATATACAAGGCAGGTAAAGGCATAAGTACAGAATGTGGTCAAGGAAATAATGACTGCAAAGAACATAAAATCCTTAGAGAATTGTTCTGGCCTCCATACTGTGAAGGACAGAAAGGTTAAATAGTCCCAAGCACTCTCTCTACCAAGAAGGAAGGAAGACCCTCTCAGCCTAGGATTTTTTTTTAATACTTTAACATATTGAGTGTCAAAGTGTTAAACTATCACCCACTGGTCAATACTTTATTGCATTCTTTGATGCACCCAACTGATAAACCAGCTGTGGCAGAATCCTAATCCTGAGCATTAAAGCTCTGAAATGAAAAGGAAGCAGGATCACTGAATTCTGTCTTCATTAGAAGCCAAGATGACCCAAGTTCCTTTCTGATGAAAAGTGTATAAAAGTGCATAGACTATTAGAATCTAATCCTATTATTTTATATTTAATTAAAAATGTCTTAAAAGTAAAGTGCTCATCTATTGCAACTCGTGCTCATCTATTGCAACTCGTAGAGTCAGCCTACCTGGTGAAAAAATTTTTTGCAACAAAGCAGGGGAAAAAAACCATGAAAAAAAGGAGCTCTCTCTGCTCTCAAAACCCAGACACAAACTTGTTTGGCTTTGCTCAGCCTAGCAGCAGACATAATCAGAGCTGCCACCAGAGTGAGCGTTTTTGCCAGAGTGAGCTCGTACGTGGTGCAGATGTCAAAGTATCAGCTGCCACTGAATGTATGTAACATGTGGCTGTTAGAAAGCAAAGTGTTCTCTGTCACAGCCATATTACAGCTTGGTACAGAAGGAAAAACTTTAAGTTTCATGTGACAGGTCTCAGGAGGTAAAAAATGACACAGTTCTGAAAGGCAAAGCTAAGTTGTCTGGACTTCTTTTTCCCTTTCTAGTTTAGTTAGTGAACCCTCATGACCCCCTTCCTCCCCCCAAATGACTTATTTACACAAACTCAATCTGCCCAAGAATTAATTTGTGACAGTGAAAGGAGAGCAGATTTTTATGCCTTTGGGTTAAGAACCTCCAGACATGTCAGGGGCTTTTAAGACAAGTTATCAGTGGTATTTTCAGACTTATATTTTATACTCCTCTTTTGTGAACTTATTTAGGGTTTTGGAAATAGAGTTTCATGTGTCCACACCAAAACCTACAAACCCCTAGCATTTCATATTTCCAGTTCCTGTGGACCTGTGAAACTGCATTAAAACATGACAGGAAAAGAAGTCTTCCATTTCAAAGACATGAACCTAAAGGTACATCAAGAATTTGTCTTTAACTTGCTTAATTAATGCACCATTTGCAGTATCTCCAAAGCCTTGGATTTCAGCACTGTCATGTCCCCCATGTCGCACTGATAAGGAATCTGAGCATGCACCATCCTCACATCCTGTGATGTGTACTACACACTACACCAGGTGATACTAGTGATCGTGGCTACAACCCCTGAATCCTCAGGCTCACTGACATTTGAAATTCAAAGTGTGCTCCTTGCCTCTGCCCAGCCTCAATAAACCAAATCTCTGAGGAGAAATGACTACCAAGGTGGAACAGAGACACTTTGAATGAGAGATATCATTCAAATTTAAAGAAGCACATAAAACCCCAAAAAATAGAGAATTATGTGCCACTGAAAAGGAGGCAGAGTCTTGAATAAAATGATACACATTACATGAGTCTTGAATAAAAATGAAAACCTAATCACACTGCTGAGACTGTGGATAGAACATTTCATCCCCTTTTTTGTATTCTGTTCAGTCAGGCAGACATGAATATGACCTTTCTTGTATTCATGTTTTCAGAAACCGTTTTCAAGCAGATGTTTATTTTATCTGCCTCGATCTCAGCTGGCCTTCAGCACAGATGATACCAGATGTTTTGCATTTAAGGACTGCACTCTGAGAAGTTAAGCCTGGGGGGTACACCAGGTGTGTGTGTGTGAGTAGTTCACCTTCATCCCTGGGACCTTTCAGTGCTGTGTGACTTCAGCAGAGGCTGCCAGTAAGCAGGAAAGCTGCCTGGTTCCTTGGATGCTGTTTGACATATATTGTCCAAGAGATGTAGGTGCGGTCCAAAAGGTCCTGTGCTGGTCCCAGAACCCTGGCCCGCAGCATCAGAAGTACTGTCTGACAGATTTTTTTGTATGGACTTCCAGTCTTGACACTACACAAGCCTCTGAGCCATCCCGTGCTCCTACTAAAGTGAGATTTTCTCAACAATGAACAGGAGTTAAAATTGAGACCATTTCCTCCCTTTCAGCCTCAGACTGTAGGCAATTTTCCCACTCTGTTTTTTCCAGAGTTCAAACCCATAGAAAGCTGCCTGCTGAAAGCAAAAGGGTATTTAGCTATTTAGCTTACCTTGTACCACGTATGAGACCATCTGGAATGGGCCGTACCAAAAGATCTCTGTGGCTCAAAATCTTCTCTGTGGCCGTGACCATAGAAGGTGGCAGGTAAGGATACACCCACAGGATACTTGACCCAACTAACATCACAACATCTGGTACCGTGGGAATGGTGGCCACAGTGAGGTGGGGGTGTTTCCTGTTTACTGGGTAACCCCAGGTACATTTATCTGTCATTAACATATTCAGACATGAACCTGCACCTGTGTTATCCTGTGGCAAAGAGCTCATGGCTAAGCCATACAGCACTTGAGCAGATTAACAATGAGTGAGCAGGTGAAATTCCACGTGTTCACAAAGGTGTGTATAGAACTAAAGTCTTGAAAAAGAGTTGAATGAACGGTGAAAGGTAAATGACACTAAGAAAATAAAGAAGAAAAGTAAGTATTGCCTGCAATATAGTGTGAATCTCTCACTTGCCTTTGGTCCTAACTGAGAGGTACTGGAAATCTAGAAAGGTAACATTTGTATCTTGGATGATGATGATGAAGATGTTGATGATGATGATTATTACTACTACTACTACTCTTACTATAAATACATGCTTGGATCAGATCAAAACCCTGGGATTAACCATTCTACACATCCCAGCAGCTAAAACTTCTTTAGTCAGCCAGCATCCATACATTTTCTTGAAGAAAATATAGCAAATTTTTTTAGGAACATTTAAGTTTATGGCTACAACATATGGGGAAAAAAAAAAGAGGAAGACACTCAAGGAAAAAAGTTATATGTTAGAATAGGATAATCAAAAAAGAGAATGCAAATTCCTAAAAGCATAAGGGTATTGATGAAACCTGAGAGTTATCACAGTGGAACTCCTTCTTTTTTTGTACTTAGAAAGACTTTGACTATATCTTGCAGTAACTATGTGCCTGGAGACCTGTAGCAGTCCCAGCAATGGAATGCAAAATGCCAGCAAGTGGAAAGGTGGAACGAAAGACTATTAAATTACTTTTAATAAGTGAGTAGAAGAAGAGTGATAGAGAGACATCTGCCTAATCCACTTACCAGCCAGGATTTTGGCTTTGAGGAGATTTCTTAGTCTGGACAGACAGAGGAAGGAAAGTGAAGAAGAATTAAAAGATGTCTGTTCATTCAATCACTTTGTTATGAATCTAAAGGATTTGGTGGAAAGATCTCATCTGGTCCTAGATTTTTCCAGTATAAATATCTTGATTTGTTTGTGGATAATTGTAGGGTGCAGTTCACAGAGCAGTCAAATTTTCTTGCACGTGTCATTTGAGATTGTAAAATTGTTTTCAAAACATTTATATTCCTCTGGAGTTTTCCAGCCCTGACCCACATCTTCATATAATGTGTTATTATTGCTGCCATATCTGAGAGCCTGTAGGCAAAACCAAACACAGACTAATACATCCAGAGCCAGCTTGCTTGCTTACAAAGAAGAGCATATATACATACAGACAGATGCATAAACAAAGAGCAAAAATATCCCTGAAAACACATCGCTAGTGTCCCTAAGAGGCACTTGGCTCTTCAACAAGATCTTTTCACTATATTCCAGCATTTAATTACATTACTATGGATGACAGGAAGTCTTTTCGTATCCCTTCATCCGTGTTGGGATATAGAGATTACTGAAGAGTAGGCTAAAAAGCTGAGTATGTTATAGCATTAACACTGTTTTATACCCCACTAATGAACCTTGTTTAAAGAGAATAAAAAGAAACACCTTTGATTATAGATAGAAAAAAGCTGTATCCATATTGAAAGATATTCAGTACTGAGAGGAACTCACACAATTTAGGGAGAGAAAAAGTGAAGCAGGGAAACTATACGATGTAGTAAATAAATATATATTTATCAATATATATGCTTATTCTCAGTAAATACTATTTTAAAAACCACAAATGTTTATTTAAGTAACTTCTGTAAAACATTTTGCTTGCAACCTGCCACTGAATTAACTAGTTCTAGAAAGAAACCATATACTTTCACGTCAAATACTAGATGTCAAAATAATGGGGGCAGTTGCATAACAGCTGCTGCAACACAGAAGAAAAAAACCCATTTTTTCTATGCACAGAATAGAGCAGAAGAGTTATTTGTATTTAATTTCTATAACATTGTGAAAGGCTTTTAGTGTATAATGTTTCTGAGTATTTCTCACTGTTTATTAAGAATGCTGTTCTATTTCCTGTGTTTTTCCTAGTGTTTTGCTGACAGCTTTAATCAGGCAGATGGACCTTGATAAAAAACCAGGGAGAAAATTTCATCTAATCAGCACCAAGTCACAAGCCAAATGCAATAACCACTTGGTTAGGAGCTGTTTCGCATTCAGCAGATCAAACTGGGAGCCCAAAGATACCTTTTGGCCTGACCTGAAGACTGTGACCAGTGCAGCCCTCATAGCACACCTCGCCCAGGTTAGCCTCAGCTAACACTTTTTACTCTTCATTGCACAGAGTACCTCTAACCACCAAGACACCTGGAAAAAAAGGTTAATGCTGCAGACTTGCTTCACAGAGTCGTATTACATGCTGGTAATTTTATCCACCAATACCCTTATCCATGTTCAGCTGCTTACCACCCAGAGGTAAGAAGAAGCTTATTTCAGGCTCCTGGAGCAGCATCTCATTCCATAGAAGTGTTTCATGAGGTACAGATTATTTTCTGAATGAAACCACTGTGCTGTAGCACATATGTGACCTGTAACACATATGTGACTATTTCCACTCACCCTCTTCTGCACAGCACATGCAGTAAAAGCACAGACTTTAAAGTCTATTAAGAAGTTTACTCCAGAAGTGTGATCATTTAATAGGTTCATAAAATTGCTTAAAATACACAGTGAGATTGAGCATAAGAAAGCATGGTCCTTTTTTAGAAGTTTTAAAGGGGACTGATAGGCCTATCTCTACAGTATCTAATAAGTAATTTTATTCTTTATATAAAAAATCAGATTTGTCAAAGATAACAGTGCATGCTGAAAGTATCAGAGCACAGAATGACTTGCATATCTAGCTGACAAGTCCAGAAAATAAGATAATCACCCCTGGTAATTCCTAGGTATTTAGGATTACTATGGAATTACACTAAAAGCAACTTGGCAACTGATTCAAGAATGCCTCAGATGTAATTATGTGCAGCTAGAGGTCATTGGGTAGAATGTTCTTGCTATGGTTTGGGGTTCATAAAACAGTGATGGTCACATTCTAAGATACTTTTAATTCCATTCTGTAAAACTGAAGTGGAAAAGTAGCAGCATGACAGTATCTGATTTAAATTCTAGGTAATTGTAACACCTCTGATAGAATTTTTCAGTTGAACAACAGGACAGGCAGGAAGTGTGTGAAGCAAAGGTCAAGAAAAGAAAAAAGAAGATGTGAGTTTGAAGAACTCAGAAGAAACATATCTTGAACTATTTTCTTCAAGGAAGGAAGAATGCAGAAACATATGCCAAACTATGAGAAAGCTTCTTTGTGCTCATCCAGCAGGTTTTGTCCTCATACCTGGAGTGCTTCCCTCCTGAGGTATATGCTGACTGAAGCTCCCTCTAGAAAGCAGTTTTGCAAAACCAAGGCTTGACTCATTGTTAAGACACTGACTGGGGACCCTGGGAGTTTGTTTCTTTGATGACACAGTGCCCTCACTGCCCCCACCCCTGCACGCCTCCTCTTACTGTTTAGGCAAGCACATGTTGAGAATAACATGCATTTTTTAAAAACAAAAATCCTGCTTTGGCATGCAAAGACTTTCCCTTAAGCTAAAACTCCCCTTTGTTACTTGCCAGTGGCATGTCTTGGGGGCTTCAGCAGGGACCTGTTCAGGTAAGCACTGACCATGCAAGCACTCTGCAAGGCTGCAGAGGAAGGATGAGAAGTGCACAGCCAGCCCACAGTCTAAAAGTCCTCTGACAGCACCCAGTCCCTTCCTCCCTCTCCCCAATAACCATATCACAGGAACTGTGTTTGCAAACAATTAGGAACCAGAATCGAGTAAAAATATCGATGAACATCATGTTTACAAATTGTCTAAAGAAGCTTTGTTTATTTGGAAAAAACTATCACTTGTCACTGTGATCAAGGTTTGAAATGAAGCCACAATTGTAGCATTAGCTTTCCTTCCCAAAGACTAATGAATCAGGGACTTGACATTTAGAACTGTATTTAATTTTATTAAGAAATACAAAAATAATGGAATATTGAATTTGCCTTTTTCAAGTCACAGAAGTTTCACTAACATTCAAGGTTCCTATGGAAAAGAAATAGGTTAATCCAAATTTATTATAAGGGAAAGAATTCATTAGAGTAAAAATAAAGTTCTCTGATAAATTATATGTAAATTATATTTTGTCAGGAAACCAAAACTGACAATCAAATAAAAATACCCTGAATAGTCATTATGGTAGCACAGATGTTCTCCTGCCCACATGTCACTTTGACTTTTTCTATTCAAGCAGCTCTAAAATAGATAATTGAATAAGAAGCTCTAACAGCAGGCTATAGAACCTTTCTGTCCAACTCAGGCTCACAGATCTTTCTTTTTCACCCTCATTCATAAACCTGTTGCTCCTGGGCCACATTTCCTGGATATTGAAAATGGGGAATTACATATTTTTAAAAAATGTGTTTCACAGAAATAATAAGCTCTGCAGCTGTTATGGTGCCTTTTTTTAAAGCACTCTGCACTGCATACTATTAGCATTTCATGGAAGTTGACTAAGGAGTTCAAAATGAGGGCAAATGTGAAGTTCTCAGAAGATCAACTGATTCAACAGCTTGGAGAGAGTAAGTGTTCCAAGAAATCACATAAAAACTGTTAGAAGTGCTGAGTCAACAACAAACTTTACATACAGAGTCTGCTAACTGGTTTCATGGAAAATTTATGTTTGTGCCTACAAGACCTTGCTTTTTGCACCTGAGAGCTACTAAGAGATTTTGTTCCAAAATCAGACCAGACCTCTGCAGGTCTTCTGAAACCTTCTGAGACTTTGGTGCTATTGCTTGCTTAGGAGTCATACGATTAATTGGTATTGTCAGTTTGCTATGTTAACTGGGGAAAACAACCAAACACAAAACAAAAAAAATCCCACCAAAACAAGGAAAAAACCTAACAACNACCAAACAAACAAATTGAAAACAACCCTTTCAACGAACAAGCAGACTCTTAGTACCAGATTCCTCAGCAAAGCAAGTACTGGGAAAATATCACAGAGGACCCACAAAAATGTTTCCAGTGGTCCAGACTGGAAAATGCATTTTTAAAATTAGATACAGTCAAATATCACAGCCAAGGGTTACTTGGACCAATGCCATTATTATTTATCTCTTTTTTGTGCAAACTCTTCCCTTCAAAACTATACACCTGGAAAATTTCAACTGTCTTTCTTGGGGCCCAGGCACAACATGGCTTTACCAAGTTCTGCCTCTATGTACTTATGGCCCTGCAATTCTGCTTCAGGGTAAGGCATATCAGTTTTACTTGAACTCTCAAAAAAATCTATGACTGACAGGGCAAAACTTCACCCATCCACTACAGAGGAGCTTTAAGCATCTAAACCTCTTTGAGGTGTAAATATCTGTCTTAAAAGCAACTCATGACATGGTTTTCTCCATTCCCTCCCCCCCTCCCCACTGCACACTACCCCAAAATGGTGCACAGCTCAACATGGACAGTCAAGTGATGGTGAGGATGTGTCCCCAGAGCCTGACCCACCCTGTCCTTGCTCTCCACATTCCAGCCAGGATTAAGCATGTCCACTTTTACTATAGACAGAAAAATTGATAGCTGCATGCTCATTCATGTCAGATGACACTGCTCCTTGCCCCATGCTCAAACCAGACCAACATATGGAAAAAGCTGAATACTGAAAATACTGAAGCCACACCACAGGAGCCAGACCTCTCATCAGGAAGTCAATGCATTCGTAAACCAATCATCCTCAGCATTGAGTCACAGTCCACAGAAGTCACCTCTGAAGCCACAGAAAACCCATGTGTGGTCCCAGAATCACAGTGTGGGTCAGGCTGGAAGAGACCACAGTGGATTACTTGGTTCAATCTCCTTTCTCAGGCAGGGTTATCCCAGAGTACATGGCACAGGATTGCATCCAGATAGTTCTTGAATATTTCCACTGAGGTATTCACAGTCCTACAGAGAGCTTTGCACAGAAACTTATTTGGGGGCTACAGGCTGAGACTGTATTTCTGAGTGCCATGTCCCATGCATCTGTAATGATTTTTCCTTATCTTCCAGGCCTTTAAATGAGAAAAATCTTATTTCTCTGCCTCAACCATTAGCGATTTTGTGTTTAGATGTCCCTTACAAAAATGCTCTCAGATTCATTATTTCTGCCCTTTTTTCCTTTAACTGGAGTAGTTCACTGTGGCTAAATGAAAGCATTTGAGGTCAGCTGACTAAATGGAATAGCATTTTAGCTGTCAGCACTTCAATTTGGAAAAAAAAGAAAGCTACAGCAATAAAAGTTTGAAAGGCTAAAATGGGTTGTTCCTAGGACAGAGATTCACTTTGAGTTGTTCCAGGTATTATATATTTCAAAATCTCTCTCAAAGCTATTTAATTAAATTTTTTACTTTCCTTCTGAGACATCAAAGTGCCAATATCTGTCCTAGAGCAATAAGTCCTGAGACACCAGCAGGTACCTTCACTGAGGAAAACTCAGGCTAAGTTCTAAAAGTCTCCTTTGGACTCTCTTTGGACCAGAAAAAAAGAGCAACTGAGGAGTCTTCCAGAAAATAAAGAATTAATCTGGTCCGGAAGACACAATTCTTTTGGAATTATCTAAAAAATGGCTGAGCAGCATATCATGTCAGAGCCTGATTGTACAGCTCTAGTTTGCTTATCCTAAACATCTAATATATAATTTCCCCCAGCTCTGTTATTTGTAGCTTTGTGCTTTTAATAAAAGAATTCAAGAAGAGTTTCCAGAATTGTGAGGCTGCATTAGATTTCCAATCTAAAGGACTACTAGGGATAGTTGAAAAATATTTTCCTGCTATGTCTGAGAAATGTGTGTGACACAAATGGCTAATGTAAGGAAATCAGGTTCTTACACTTCCTCCTGTGACTGATGACTTGACATTTCCAGTGCGTGACTGAGGGGCTTGTTTCTAGCAGCTATTTGTGTGTGCAGTGGTCCTCGCTGCCTCTTGCCTGTGAGCTGTTGTGCTGTGTTTAGTAATTGCCTAAATGAGCCTGATTCTAGGTGTTCACAGCAGAAGGGCTGTCACATGCTGGCCCAAAGGTCTCTGATCCCTGTGGCAGATAAGTGACCACTGTGCTGCTTTTCCTCTCACATTTGGTAACATTTTGTTACCAAACCAGATACCACAGTTCTCAGCGCATTTCTTTCCAGAAACAACTGCAGCCCAGGTTTTCCAGAGTACATAGGTGTGTGCTTTTCTACCACCCATTTCAGCCTGTACATCATCCAGGAGAGCTACCAGGGAAAAACATGTGAGAGCTATCTCAGTCCCTCTTTCCTTCTTATTTTATAACCTGGAGCTGATGTGATGAGATGCCATAAAAAGTCAGAAGAGGAAGGCAAAGTGGAAAGCAACATGTCTCCACTGCACAGCCTTGGCTGCCAGCACTCACTGGCGTAGACACTTCCTGAGCCAGAGCTCACAGCCTGGCTCTCACATGTGCCTATTTGCCATGGGTTTGACTAACCCTTTTTGTGACCCCATTCATACCTTTGGCCTCCCAAACATCCTGTGATGACGAGTCCCCCAATTTAAGCATGCATTGTGCAGAGAAGGACTTCCTCTTCTTTGTTTCAAAACCACTGACTGGTATTTCCACTGGGTGTCTCAGACTGTGAGATCCCAGTGAACACTCATTCTCTGGCTATCCTCTCTGTACCATTCCTATTTTTTTAAGTAAACTTCCTCACTCTTTCTCAGCCCTCAAAACTCTCTCCTATACTGAATACAGATCACCCGTACCACAGCAAAAACACTCAAAATTCTCAGTTCAATTAAACAAAAGGTCTTCCATACTTTTATTTCTGGTTTGTTTACATAAATTTCCAAGTTATTCATTACCCTCAACTAAACCCAAAAAAATCTGAAAAATACAAGGCCAGTAGTGCCATGTATAAATCTTCAACTGAGTTAGGATTTCCAAACCAATGACTGATGAATCCCCAAACATACACACAAGAACCACACAGGCCCCCTTACGTCCCAAAAGCTTGTTGTAGTTTGGATACCAGCAGCCAGCATTGATGTTCCCTTGCTCCAGGACAAAGATTCCAACCTGGAAAACTGTTCATGTACTATTGCAACCAGAGATCTACACCTGAGCACTTCACCCTCCAGACCTTATTCTAGTGCCTACCAACACACTCAGCACCCTAAAATGCCTAGTCCCAGTGAAAAATAGGCCCCATGACATTAAAAATCTGTCTCAAAGAAATTGTCCATCAATGGTGAATTAGAGTGGTATCACCATGATGGTAAACAGTAACTGCGCAATGGTACTCTGGAAACATCTCACTGTAGCCACAGAGGCAAAATAAAGGTGTTCCATCAAGCAGGAGCAACACGGGAATTCACATAGTTGTAGCATAGTGAGGACAGATTCCTGTTTTTATGAGAACAATCATAGACGTTTTAATGCTTGACATGTATTTAAAACTGAGTTCTGTCTCTGGTTTCTTAGTTTCCCTTCTTCAGTTTGAAAGTTGAAAAATTGTGAATATTATGACTTCAATCTCATTTTATGGGAATAAAGTTGTCAGAAACCCAGGACAGCTTTATCACTATAGCGAAACCTTGCGAGTAGTGTGTGTTTGTGTGCATGTATTAAGGATAGGGGAGAAAAATCTATTATGAAAAAACTAAGATGCTTAAAAATATCAAATAGCAAGAAGAAAATACTGTGTTCACTGAACAGGAATTCAGCTCTAAGCAAAAACTAGCAGACTATTTTAAAACTGAGCCAAATAAATCAAGGTGATATCCAAAGTGCAGTTAAGCTAGACTGACTTTTTAAACACAGAAGAGTAGTACATCTTGCATTAATTGTTAAAGTGCAGCTCCTTCAAGCATCATAAGATTTCCAGCCAGGGATCCCCAGCTGTTTTATGTCCCATTTTGTATGTTTGCCAGATCTTTGCTCTACTCAGCGCCACACTTCCTCCTCTCAAGGACAAATCCTCCCTGAAAATAAGCAGCAACAAGCCCCTGAACTAACGAGGCTGGTTCTGCTCCACCTGGTGCTGGCAGTGCTGTGGGGGTACTGCCAGGGTCCAGGGCTGAAGGTGGTGGTCCTAGTACATGATAGCACAGCTAGCAGCACCTCCAGCAAGTATGCCTCTTGCCATGCCCATCTTACCACTTTGCAGAGCAGCCCTTCCAGCATCTCCTCAGAATGAGCTGCCACACAGAGGAGGCAAGGACACTTGTGTTAAACCAGCTTCCAGGGGAAAGGAAGCCTCAGTTTCTGTATTCCAGCAGATTCTAGATTATATTGAAATGGTGTATTGATATCAGGACAGGCAGAAAGTGGGGAGTGTTTGGAACAGCCCAGGAACAGCCATGCTGGGTTCACAGCTGCGTGGGATGCCTTTACGAACACACTGTCTGAGGTAGGATCTTGCGTTGGAGCCCTGACTACCCCTCTGCTCAGCCAAGCATGGTCCCCTGGGCAGGTCAGAGACAGGTGACAAAGGCAACATCAGGTTCCAGTGTATCAGACTCATTGCAACTACCTTTTGATAGAGTTACATTTGATAGAGGCATTTGTTTAGCAAGGGATTATCCTATGTTTCACTTCTGCCACTTAATAACACAGCTGAGGCCATGATGAACATGGCAAAAGAGAGAATATTACTATGCAGATCAGATACCCATCATTAACCTAGAGAGCGATAATAAGTGAGGTTAATAGTGCTGCTGAGAGAGAGTTTGATGTGCTGAATGTAGATGATATCTGCAGCCAAACTTCCTGAAGGTTTCACAGGAGATAGGAACCTGGGTCACAGTTTCAGACTGGATCCAGCTGAGCACGTCTCTGGGACTAGGGTATCTCCAGTTCCAACCCTAATCCCCCTCTGCCCTGAAGATTTCCACTGTGCAAACTCTCCAATCCATGATGGCTCTACACCACAAACATTCACGTACATACACACGAAGTGAAAGCTCTTTAAACGTTTCCTGTTGCTTCCAGACACAGCAGAACAGATTAGTCCCACAGAGATAGTACTTGGGATGATCTAGTAGACCAAGGTAATGTAAATGCCAGAGCAATCAGGAAAAAGGGAAGGTGAATATCACAGTCTTCTCATTTATGATTACAGTGGTTGATCTTGCTTAAAAATTCTAGAAATATATGTTATTTAGGCAAATAAACTGTCTTCAAGTCAAAATATTCCTCGTATGACAGCAAGTTTAAACAACCATTATTTACTATTGTTTGGCTCCCAGTGAATCACTCCATGTAATTTCCAAAAACTCACAAGTATTGTGTTGGACCAAAGTAATAACTCCCTGTAAATACCAAGCAAATAAGGGGTTTTACAGTTCTATCCCTCCTTCCACCCAGAGAGCACTCTGCACTTTATGCACTCACTAGTTTACCCCTGCTGTCTGTGAGGCCAGGGGGAAAAAAAATTGGAAAATTCAGCTCTAACACAGAGCAGTAACTTACTTGTAAAAACATAATAAAAACATATTTTAAAACTGATTTCTTTTTCCACAGGGATTTTCCATTACCATATTTCCCGCCATTCATATAAACCTTCCATAGTTCCAAACTATGCTCCAAACTCGTAAATTTTAGTAGTGAAGAGCCTTAATAAAGCTGATGCTAAGAGGATCTTGAGCCACCTTGACTACTTATCCTAAGATAGAACATATTGTGACTAGAGTAATACTTCCACAATGTGTTTCTAGTTATTCACTGTAAAGCTATTAAAATAGTTGTATATGGCATAACACTGCATGAAACAATAAATCTCCAGCAGTTTAAGTAGCAACTATTTCCTAGGAGAAACCAAAGTTCTGCTGCCTTTGGGTCTGTGAACATCCCAAACATCTTAATATGACAAGCACGAGGTTCCAATCAAAAAAAAAAAAAAA